>CM047505.1:10491231-10718731 GCA_026122265.1 Ammodytes dubius
CAGTGACGCGTGGTAACCTGAGCAGGCCTGAGGGGGAGGCAGGGGAGGCAGTGGAGGAAGGAGGTATAGAGGACAGGAGAGAAGCCAGGGGAAGGAGGTGGATTAAGAGTGCAGGACGTGAAGGTGAGGAGGAAGAAGGATGAGGAGAGGACTGGAATCCAAAAAGGGAGTGTGTGTGTGTGTGTGTGTGTGTGTGTGTGTGTGTGTGTGTGTGTGTGTGTGTGTGTGTGTGTGTGTGTGTGTGTGTGTGTGTGTGTGTGTGTGTGTGTGTGTGTGTGTGTGTGTGTGTGTGTGTGTGTGTGTGTGTGTGTGTGTGTGTGTGTGCGTGGTGTTGTGTGTGTGTGTGTGTGTGTGTGTGTGTGTGTGTGTGTGTGTGTGTGTGTGTGTGTGTGTGTGTGTGTTGTGTGTGTGTGTGTGTGTGTGTGTGTGTTGTGTGGGCAAGCATCGGCAGTTGCACACCCAGGTTAACTTTATAAAGTGAATTATTTTGAGAACTTAGTGTTCCCGTGCTGCTGATTAAGGAATCAGTGGATCTATAGTGTTGGTGTGATTGTGGCATTACTAGTGTTAAGTTACTGGATCAAAAAAACAGCAGGGTGGTTTTTATACCCTATTGCACAAGTGCCATACATTGGATTACATGTCATTTAGCAGACACTTTTATACAAATACGGGAGGTAGGCAATTAGCATTAAGGATCTTGCCTAAGGACCCTTATACTGGACTTGCACAGCCCTGACTGGGAATTGAACCCCTGGTTTTCCATTCTAAAGTCAAGGGTGTTACCTCTTGAGCTTTCCAGCTGCCAACGCATACATTTGTATCCCAGTGATTTCAATCTGTATAATCATTATCATAATTCTCAAATAATATTAGATCTAGAATGGTGTATTTTTAAACCCGCTGAGAACACCGTATTACAGTATGCATGAAGAACTCAACATGATTGAAGGAAATATTATATCATTTTCTTAGTATGTCAATTTGTGTTAAACTGAAGCAAAGAGATCCTCAACTGACTTGGGAGACACAGCCATGGAGCCATTTGAAATTGTAAGCTCCAAACGGACACATGCATGGACAGTGGGCACACGCACGCACGCACACACCACACACACACACACACACACACACACACACACACACACACACACACACACACACACACACACACACACACACACACACACCACACACACACACACACACACACACACACACACACACACACACACACACACACACACACACAACACACACCACCCACACACACACACACGCAACGCTCTGTTGGGTGGTTTTCTACCCAGTGTTGCATCAGTGCCATAACACTTACATTTTTAGCGCAGTGATTTATATCTGTATAATCATTATCATAATTCTCAAATAATATTAGTTCATAACTACCATCTATAATTATGTATTTTTAAACCCGCTGAGTAAGGCATGAGGCTGTCAACATGAGTGAAGGAAACACAGTACATCATTTTCTTAATCTGTCAATTTGTGTAAAGCTAAGGCAAACAGATTCTCAACTGCCTTGGAAGACAGAGCCATTTGAACTGGTAAGCTCAATACAGACACATTCATTGGCACACACACACACACACACACACACACACACACACACACGCACCGTAACAAGCTTTTTTCTGATCAGGGCATAGTGTGGTCTCATGGACAGGATGTAAGGTCTTGATTGTTTATTTTAATTTCCTGTGGTGAGGCATGATGAGGGCCTTGCCTGCTCTCCCAGCTAGTCCAACATGTCTCCTTCCCAGTGTACCAGAAAAAGCCAGACACGCATGTTTCCCAATAGGTCATTCACAGGAGAGAATTTGTCACCAAAACACACGGCCCCTGATTTCCAACCCCGGCTCCCCCACCTTCACATGGCTCTGTGCTGCTGTATGTGGACAGGGTAAACTCCTGGGCCGTTTAAGCATATACACTTGATTGGTGTGAGATTACACTGCTCCCTTTCAGCCGGGGTCAACGTCCTCATGTTTGACAGTTGGAATCACAAGCAAATTGTGTCATTTCCTACTTCTTGTAGCTCTCGGTAAGTGTGTGTGCGTGCCGCTTGCATGCGTGTGTGTGTGTGTGTGTGTGTGTGTGTGTGTGTGTGTGTGTGTGTGTGGCTGACTGTCTGATCTCCTTAGTCAGGCAATGGTGTGCGGGCTATTACAGATGTGTGTGTATCTGAAGCTCACATGTTAGATGTTACTCGACAAAGTAGGAGAAGAAGTCTGGGCCATATTTTTATATTTGTGCAAGGCATTTCACACAGTTATAATCATGCTGTTCTTATTACTGAACTTTCGTAATTTCATTTGCATGGATTTCTTCACATTTATCTCATAGGACACAGTGTTCTCAATAGGTGGAGTCTGCGATTCTGGAGAATGTTTTTTGAATATATAATGTGTCATCAAAATCAGTGGATATCTCCTCCCGATCTGCTACCTGTCCATTCTGTGTGTGCGCTAAAAAAAAAATCCAGTGTTTACACACAGCCGTAGACGCTGTAAACAGGTATGTTACTAGCTACTGGTACCCCTTTGTTTATGTACCAGTTTACAGAGTCTTGACTGGGTATTGACACTCAATCACTGACTCCACCTATAGTAAACAATGCACTGTCTAGTAGCATGAAGTGTACAGTAGGTGCACCCCGGGGTCGATGGGTTATGGTTAGGCTTAGCCCTACCAGACAAAATAAAGAGTTGCAGCTCTATAAGTAGCTTTAAAGTCAAATTGAAAAAGCCACTCTGAGTAACCATTGACTCTGCATTTCATCTTTTTGGCTTTGTGTACAGATGAGACATACTATAGCGGGTCTGTGAGATTGATTACTGTGTGTAGCTTTGTGTTATTTCTCTTGCCTTGTTCGTCTCATTTTGTTTAGTCTCTGTCACTGTATAGACGTGACGATTTTGACTTGGATTTAGCATTAAGCCAACCCTGGTAAAGTACATTAAAATACAACATGAATGTTTATTATTTCACAAGAAATAAAATAAATAAGCTTTATACAAGAGAAACAATACAGCTTTTAAAGAAACCGCAGTTACTCCCTCTCCCCCCATCTTTCTGGACTATAGTGACTCAACACATTTGTATTGTTCAGCGTGTTCCATTGCTCGACATTCATTTTTCTCTGTCATCACTGTGTCTTTGCTGAAATATTAGGGCGGCCGCGGGTAGTCTTATGTTGCTGTTGCTGAGGCCTTTGCCAGCTGCATTTTGGCCCATTGTAGTTGAGTAGAGCTGGTTTACAGTTTACATCTGCCTGTTTTGCCTTGTCCTCTGTACACCTCCTATACTGGGACCACCCAGGAGTGGTACTGGTCTCTATCCTCTCTCTCTCTCTCTCTCTCTCTCTCTCTCTCTCTCTCTCTCTCTCTCTCTCTCTCTCTCTCTCTCTCTCTCTCTCTCTCTCTCTCTCTCTCTCCTCTCTCTCTCTCTCTCTCTCTTTCCATTGCTTTCTCCATCTCTCATTCCATGTCTTTCTTTGTAACCCTGTCATTTCTGCAATGGTTTTAGTGGCATCAGTCTCCTCCTCTGTCTCTCTCTTTCTCAAAAGCATAGAAGCTTTATTGGCAGACATGTTAATGCTACATTATAGCAAACTTAAATGTAAGTGAATTCCCACATATCACCAGAGGAGAAATATACTACAAGCCTATAGACAAACAGTACATAGATGAAGAGAAAATGATACAACACAACAGTAGTTTAATAGGTTTTTCTAGTATATTCTGCAGAAAACAGATCATCTCCTGAAATGTTCCGGAGTGTACCCTCATTTGTCCGATGGGGGGGGGGGGGGGGGTTCTAGACATATGATACTGGCTTTCTGTGAACATCCTTCTCTTAACTGGGTTTAATTGGTGCATTCAGCGAGGAAGTGAAGCTCTGTCTCTTGCCAATTACAGTAAAACACAGCCTGTCTTCTCTTACTATACTCTTAGGTTTCCTTTGCGTCGCAGGGTCACTCCTAAATTTGTACATCGTCAGAATTTCAGTTTTCTGTGAGTGGTGTGGTGTGGTAGAATTATACTTTATGGCTGTGTCTTGTGGTTAAATAACAATGTTATGATCAGTGCCGATATTTCTCTATTGCCAAAACGTATTAAGGAAAAAATACAATGATGAGTACAGTGCAAACTGGTTGTATAAGAAAGGACACATCAAACAAAGAACATTGTATTTATCTGTCTTATATTTATTTCTTTGTCTCCTATACATGCTCACTTATTTTAACATAGAAATACTTCCACACAAGTGCCCTTCCCCACCCTCCCACTTTGTCACCCCCCCACCTCTCTCCCCCCCCCCTCTCTCTCTAAGTGTAAGATGTTTAATAGCAGACAGAGAGTGGCTGGGAGAGTAGTGTCTTTTGGCTGGAGCAATAGCCCAGTCCGTTCTGTCCTCTCCTGTCTTAACACACCAGCCAACTGTTTACACTCTGGGGTCATGGACTCTGAGGCTGCAGTCGTGTCCTGTTCCCTTGGGGATGGACCGTTATAGCCCATCACTTCACTGCCATGGCAACGCCGTACATGGCATGATGCAGTTGGCTTCACTTGTGAGTGCATGGCATGTGGAATTATTGACCAACTTTTTTTTTTTTTTTTTTTTTTTTTTTACTTTGAGCAAATTTGAGTACGGAGGAAATTGAAAATACTGGTGATGCTAAAGAGATGCTGCTCTGAATTGGGTTTCTTAAAGCAGATGTGTTTTCTATTTTCAGGGAATGGTTATACTATATATTATCCTCTTGATTGAAAAATAAAAAACACTGTGTGGGAATGATAGAAGGGTATGGAAATAAATGAGTCATCGGATTTTGAAAATAAAAAGACATTGAATTTTAAGCACTGAATATTTATGCATTGAAATAATGTATCTGAATTTTTTGCAGCATTGAAATAATGTATCTGGATTTTTTGCCTCATTCAATTTTAACAAATAATTTTCACCTTTACTTTACAATGTTCTCAAATTCAAAATCCCCTGACTGATGCAGGAAGGCAAATCAGGTTTTAGCCATGTCAAACGGCAACACAAGTAACGATGGTGCTTGGGTGAGTACAAACATGTTTCTATATAGGGAAGAATGTAATGGCTAGCATATATATAGAAACATGTTTGTACTCACCGAAGCACCATCGTTACTTGCGTTGCGTTTGACATGGCTAAAACCTGATTTGCCTTCCTGCATCAGTCAGGGGTATCCAAGGCAACAAGCTAATATTCCCACATGCTCTCTTTGTTGAACGCGATCTAGCATCTATGATCGATTGCTCTTCCTTGGGTCCCCAAAGTTTTACTCTGAATTTCATACATGGGATTTTGCAGTTGAATTTAGCATGTTGAATTTTTTAAAGATACTTTGATTATAAAACAAGAGGTCCAAAACACAGATGATTATTAAACAAACTAATTTATGACTTTATACCACACTAGAAATGCACGGGTCAATTTGACCCGCCTGGCGGTTCTAGGTATAAATAGAATGCTGGCGGTTCTAGTGTTAACCTTGAATATTTGATTTTGAATTTGAGAACATTATAAAATAAAGGTGAACATTAGTTGTTTAAAATTGAATGAGTTAAATTCAGAGGCAAAAAATTCAGATACATTATTTCAATGCTGCAAAAAATTCAGATACATTATTTCAATGCTGCAAAAAATTCAGATACGTTATTTCAATGCATAAATATTCAGTGCTTAAAATTCAATGGCTTTTTATTTTCAAAATTCGATGACACTCATTTACTTCCATAGAAGGGCCACCAAATGAGACTCAAATGTCTGTAAACACTAACACTTAAATGCTACACACACACACACACACACACACACACACACACACACACACACACACACACACACACACACACATACACACACGCACACGCACACATGCACACACCATACACAAACATGTGGACTGCCAGTGCCAGTAGAAACCTATAGATGCTGCAGTATGTTTGAATCTGCTTCCATGTCCAACTGTGACTGTGAAAGGGCTGAGTCAGTGGAAGTGTGGGCTGGGCAGCCTAATTAGACTGAAACTGGACTGCTGGCCCTTGTGATGTCTGTTGATTCTAGGACATCATGTAATGTCCTTTATGTTCATTTATTCAACGTCTAAAGTTTGAAAGAAATGTGAAAGGAGGAAAAATATGAACTCTCTCATAAGCAGATAGTAAGATGTGACTACATAGTATCCAATGATAATCCTCGCTTTCATGTCAGCAGTCAAAATATATTTGTGTTTGTACTAATGAGTATCACTTCATTGGGAATAATGTTTTCATCTAGACAAATGCACATGTGCACAATTTCATACAAACAGAAGTTTACCCATCTTTTTACACTACTGATGGTTAGCATGCACCCTGCATGGTAGCAGCTGCTATGCTATCGGTTTGTGTGTGTGTGTGTGTGTGTGTGTGTGTGTGTGTGTGTGTGTGTGTGTGTGTGTGTGTGTGTGTGTGTGTGTGTGTGTGTGTGTGTGTGTGTGTGTGTGTGTGTGTGTGTGTGTGTGTGTGTGTGTGTGTGTGTGTTTGTGTGAATGGGTGTGAATGAGACAAAGTACAATATGTAAAGCACTTGACAAGATCAAATTCAAGTGCAGTCCATTTAACCATTTACCTAATAATTGATTTCATTTACCCATTGTTTTGATAACTTGACTGCAGAGCTAAGGGGATAGATGAAGAGAGATGACAGGGTTTTTTGTGAAAGCCCTGTGCCTGTTAGCACGTCACAGCCAATCTAATCAGCCTCCCAGTACAAAAGAGGGCTATACGAAGGAGCGGCCTAATTGCCCCTTTGTTCTGTATCTCCAACCACTCAGCAGCGCTAACCGGCCCCAGTCTCAGCCCCCCGAGCTTTCCAGTGCTCCGACTCTCTAACTGAACGCACACACGCACATGCCCACACAGTAGATGTTTACTTGTAATCATGGCATTTAGTTACAATAATTTATTTCCTGGTGTAACTGACATGGAAAATACAAATCATTGCAGACCAGGGACCTCGGAGCCAAGTTAAATCTTACAGTACAACCATGCATTTAGCTGACACTACGATGCAAGGGCAAACCACAGAGAGGCAGCAGGTAGGATATCCAGCCTGACCTTTTTATGAATAGGGAAACCCCTCGGCCTAACCCAAACACCAGTGTCAAGGCTCGGGGGCTGTTGCTGAGTTGATTGAATTGGATTGGGCTGAACTTTGGCAGTCGGACAGCAGCTTCAGCGGAGAAGGGGAATGGATGCAGCCACTAGGCAGCTGGGCAGGGAAACACACAACCGTCACACAACTGCTAGACTTAATGCGACCTCAAAGGCAATGTCTGTGCCAAGCCACTTTCATTTGTGTGTTCATTTTAGTTCTCCGTTTCACTGAACCAGTGTGTTTTAAAGGCACTCTATTATCAACAGATTTAAGCAATCAAATATTGTGACTGTCAAAAAAAGACCTCCTGTTTGTTGTAAAGTGTATGGTATACAGTACCCACTTAGCAAAGAAGCAAGGCATCCACCCACCACACTTTGTACAAAAACAAAACATTTATAAACACGCAGTGCATCTGCACAGCAATGAAAAAAATAAGTAAACTAATAACTAAAAGAATGAAAAACAGTATACTTTATATGGTATAACTATAATTATTGCTAGTAGTAATACTATCCTCATCACTAAATAATATTTATCATGATCATTATTATTATAATTGTTCTTTTTATTATAGTTGTTTGTTTTTATGAATTGCGTACCTTGTTATATAATGCAATCATTCACACAATACTTCTAAGTGTTCTACATTATACAGAATTTTACATTTACCAAATATAGCATGTGTGTAATACTTTCTCAGTCTTCTGTCATGCACCACACAAAGGCTATGTGCCACACACACAAAGGTGCACGACACACACACACAGCACAGCACACACACACACGCACACACACACGCACACACACACCACACCACACACACACCACACACACACACACACACACACACACACACACACACACACACACACACACACACACACACACACACACACACACACACACACACACACACACACACACACACACACACACACACACACACACACACACACACAGGCCAGGCCTATAGCCCTGCAGTCACTGGGTCACAGGGTTAACACAAGCCAATTACCAAAACAGTTAAGGAGGAGACAGGAAACACAATATTTACCACATGACTGCCAGAGTGATGTACTACACACAGAAACATGTCGTTTATGCTTGGCTCTTTGACTTTGCCCTTGGGTTTGACTGTAGAGAAGAAAATCTCTACAGGCTCATTGTTTTGTGGTGAGGCTGAAGCAGCTTTAGCGGATGGACAGATTGATAGATGGTGGTGCTGTAGGTTTAACTAATATTTTCTTTTAAAACTGCTTAAAATACAGCAATAAAATGTAATTGACATTCAAACTAACTAATCTTATCAAGCTGACAAGCCCTTGTTCTCACCAAAATGGAGTTGTATAACGTAATGTATCAGTTAAATCACATACACTATTTGGTTACACAAGCACTGGATTACTTTTTGGCTCTTTAACTGTATTTTTGAAAGACCTCACAATGTTATCTCGCTTAGTTGTAAGGGTGCGTGCAGCTGTGTCAGGCTGAATCAGGCCCATATCACAAAATCATTTTTGTATGCACAGAGACAGTTCCCATGCTATGCTTTGATGTTTTGACAGGGCTGATAACTATAAATGTCCACGTATCAGACATGTTTATATTGGGGATGCGTGGTATGACCCTGGCGTGTGGCTTTGGGACACTGCGTGGGGTCTCACTGTTTCCTGTTTATCACATCTTCCACGTGAATGTCAAACAGTTTACCTAACAAGGTACTCTCTCTCTGTCTTCTTTCTGTCACACACTCTCGCACACACGCAAACACACAAAAAAAAAGACATGCACGCATTGCCATACACACAACGTACACTCGCGACATAACACAATACACAAACGTGCAAACACAAATCATAGGTAGAACACACCTGATAGCTCACATAAGCGCTCACAAATGCAAGTGCATACAGAAAATACAAGCACTTTCTATCCCACTCAGAAACGCACACACAGACACACAGACACTTACTGTAACTCTCTACACACACACATGCACACGGAGTCACTGTTTGTAAGTGAGGCAGGAAGCAAATAGTTGAACATCATTCTACATAAGTGGGAAGTGGTGTCATCATAAGGCCAGTGCTCTTTTTTTTTTTTACATAAACACCACCTCAATTCTACTATATGACAAGTATGCACACACACTTTCCAAAATAAAATTTGCCATGTTGCACAGGAGCTCTGATTTCTGAAAAATAGGCTTAACCGTTTACAGTCAATATAGTAGTAATGTGAGAACTTCTGAGGTTGGAGACATTTCTGTTAATTAAATGCTTTGTTATTAAAAATTATTAATTAGTTGGCAATAGAGTGTTCTAAGTCAATAAAAAGAGCAACAGTATGTACATATGTATCATCAGTGACTTGTGGGCACATGTTATGTAAAAAATAAAAGGAAAAAAACATTACAACATCAAAATCTTACTGTAATATATTTAGAATCATAATATTTGTTTTGGACTACAAGGGTAGAGAAAAAAAGAAAGTTGTTGTTGTAGAAATTGATGGTTGTTCATGATAAATGTGCACAAGCAGCAGCACACCGTGCAGGCAATATGAGCGGAACTTTTTTCTTCCGACGGCCAGTAAAAACAGTGTCACTGAGAAGCCTTTTCGGGAACCTTTCCTGTTCTTCCTGTCTTAGTTACAGGGCTCTCTCCAGACTTAACTGCCTTGTAAACCATGCAAAAGCTACGCAAAGTAACTTGAGAGCCTCCATGTCAGAGAGAGAGACAGAGAGAGAGAGAGAGAGAGAGAGAGAGAGAGAGAGAGAGAGAGAGAGAGAGAGAGAGAGAGAGAGAGAGAGAGAAAGAGGGGGATTGAACGAAAGTAGGTATGCATGTGGCAGCAAAGGCTGGAGGAGGTGATGGTAATTTGCAAGCTCAGTTTTAGAGCTTTAGAGGATCTGCCATCTATCTGATACCCACCAGTAGCTCTAAAACCCTTGGTGGGTGGCTGAATGTGCGTGTCAGGGTGCGTGTGTGTGTGTGTTTGTGTGTGTGTGGTGTGTGGTGTGTGTGTGTGTGTGGTGTGTGTGTGTGTGTGTGTGTGTGTGTGTGTGTGTGTGTGTGTGTGTGGCTGTGTTTCTGTCATATGCTTGTGTCTGAAGAAGCTACAGAACGAGGATGTAAGAAATGTTTAGCCCAAAGTACAAAAAACTATGTTCTTCCATGAAGTATTTATTATGTTATTCTATTCACATTGCATTTAACAATAAAATAAAAATAAAAGTTATAATGTGCACTGTGAATTTAGACAATGAAAACTGATATCAACTTCCTAGATGGATAGGCATTATTTTGCATAATAATTAGAAATTACCTGGTTAATAATAGTTTATTACAAAATTCCATGCACATCATCTGAAATAAATTGTCACTGTAATATTCATTTTCTAACTTGTATTCTTTTTAAAACTCAGTTAGTTATAATATAATCTATCTATATATACTGAGCTCAAGAATTGTTTTTGAGTGGAGCTTAGTGGTGGTGCTTACTAGCTAATGACAGATGCGCCAACAGCAGTCTATATTCTGTCCCTGGTGTGGCCGGTCCACGGCATTAAGGGCATAGAGGGATGCTGATGGAGGGGACCAACTGAGACAGTAAACAGATAATGCACCAAGGGATAGGGACCAAATGGAGTCCAGTGAAAATTGTGTCCTCAGTCTCAGTTATCTCACACAAACCAACTAGTGGATTCGGAAAGGAAAACGTTTTGTGGATGCAGCCTTTCCACTTTCTATTTATTTGTTCCCCTATATGATTTTGTGTGTGTGTGTGTGTGTGTGTGTGTGTGTGTGTGTGTGTGTGTGTGTGTGTGTGTGTGTGTGTGTGTGTGTGTGTGTGTGTGTGTGTGTGTGTGTGTGTGTGTGTGTGTGTGTGTGTGTGTGTGTGTGTGTGTGTGTGTGTGTGTGTGTGTGTGTGTGTGTGTGTGTGTGTGTGTGTGTGTGTGTGTGTGTGTCTGTCTGTTGTGTTGTGCATTCATATATAGAGAGACAGAGGAAAGGAGCGAATGAGACAGCAGATGAATGTGTGTATGTGGGTGGTCTTGTGAAACGAGAGCGCACGGCCATGAAGGTTCTACACCGCTAGTGGAAGTGAACTGTTAAAGGCCGCAGGAGCAGCCTGAGTGAAATCACAATATAGCCAAATGAGAAAAAAAGCTCCACGGAGAGAGAGGGGGAAACACTGTCCCGCCGAGACATTCTGAGGGGCGTGGATGGGCCTGGCAGCAGCCCGCTACAAAGCAACTCTTTCACAAGGGGAAACATACATGGGTTGGCCGTTTCGCCCAATGAAGTTTCAATAGATTTAAATAGTTGGACATCCAAAAGCCGGGGTTGTAGAAGGCCTTGAGTCATAAGAGAATGGGGCTGTTAGTTTGCTCTGACGCTGTGGCTTCCTGAATCCACCGCTCACATGAGCAATGCGGGAACACGAAAAATGACTCAAAGAACTATTGACGTACATGAGGATATGACAAAGGCTGCTTAGTTAGAGGCTTGGATCAGGTAAGAAATCTAGGCCAGCAGAAGACTTGGATCTGTTACAATAATATGGAGAGGATTGACAGCTCCACTTGCTATGAGCTCTCTGTATCAGAACACTTGCCTTTGATAGGATACCTTTTGGTCGTTGATGTATGATTGATGGACATGAGAAGACAAATTCCTTCTTTTTAAAGTGCCTCAGTCTCTGTAAGACACTTGGGCAGACAGACCCACTCACTTATTTTTTTTCCCCCCCATCTCCCTCACCGCTCTCTCTGACAGGCCTCACTCTCTCAGTCTGTCTGTCTCTGTGGATTTCCTGTGGCCTCAGGGCCCCTCTATGTCCACCTCACCCACCCACACACACACACACACACACACACACACACACACACCACACACACACACACACACACACACACACACACACACACTAACGCACACACACACACACACACACACAACGCACACACACACACACACACACACACACACACACACAACCACACACACACACACACACACACACACACACACACACACAACACACACACACACACAACACACACACACAACCACACACTACGCACACAACAACACTCACACAGTCAGCTCAGTGTCTCTGGAGCCGCGATGATAGGGATCTCCAGCCTGGTCCACCACTTCCCTCTGGGGTCAAAATGGAAGAGATGCTGCCAGTAACAGGGATGCTAATGTGTGTATTTATGTCTGTGTGCGTGTGTGTGTGTGTGTGTGTGTGTGTGTGTGTGTGTGTGTGTGTGTGTGTGTCGCTGCATTTGCGTGCGTGTGTATTGTGTCATGTCAGTCAGTCTATGTATACATATGCCTACTTGTGTCCCTCTACTTTACACATTAGATTTCTGTCTGTGAAGGTTATATGTATGCACCTCTTAGAGGGAGAGAGGCAGATGGAGAGACACCCAGAGAGAAAGAGAGAGAAAAAGACAGAGACAGAGAGGCTTTGCCCTGCGAACGGAGGATAAGGAGGGCAGAAGCTCTCTTGTAGCTGCAGGGCTTCAGCCTTTGCCAATGGTTTCCAGATGGGCCTCATTTGTCCTGCACTGCTCCAGTACATGGGCCACTGTCCTCAACCCCAGACTCTAACACACACACACACACACACACACACACACACACACACACACACACACACACACACACACACACACACACACACACACACACACACACACACACACACACACACACACACACACACACACACACAGAAACACACACACACACACACACACACACACACACACACACACACACAGAACACCCTGCACCAACAATTAGGTAAAACAGTCAGATAATAAATGAATACAAGAAATGTGATGAAGCTGGAAAGAGAACATCCAAGTGGTGGTTTCCAGTGTTCAGGAAAATGTACTTAAATACCCCAAAGTAAAAATTAGAGCCTGACTGATAAATCTGCTGATATACGTATGCAGATAATTTGAGAAGGCGGTGCATACTGTTCAGTTTTGGGCCATAGTCCTAAGCATAGATCAAGTTGTTAGACAGACCCTATAGCCTTCAGTAATATACAATCATATGAAAAAGTTTGGGAACCCCTCTCAGCCGGCATTATAATTGACTCTGCTTTCACAAAAAAAATAAAAAAGTGGTATGTCTTTAATTTACCAGGAACAGCTAAGCACTGGGATGTTTTCCCAAACAAAGATTTTTTGAAAAGCAGTATTTGGTTGTATGAAATAAAATAAAATGTGAAAAACTGGCTGTGCAAAAATATGGGTACCCTTGTGGTTTTGTTGATTTTAATGCCTGTAACAGCATGTAAAACTGATGACTTTAAACACAAAGTTGGTTGGATTATGTTGTTAAGCCTTGAACCTCATATACGTGTCTGTTTAATCATGAGAAAATGTATTTTAGGTGCCTAAATACAAGTTGCACTTCTCTTTGACTCTCTGCTGAAGTGAGACAGAATGGGATCATCAAAACAGCTCCCAAAAGATCTTAAAAACAAAGATTATTCATTGTCATGGTTTAGGGGAAGGCTACAAGAAGCTTTCCCAAAGGTTTCAATTGTCAATTTCTACTGTAAGGAACGTTGTCAGGGAATGGAAGGACACAGACACAGTTGCAGTTAAACCCAGGTATAGCAGACCAAGAAAAGTACAAGAGCGGCATATGCGGCGGAGTGTGAGAATGGTTGCACACAACCCACAGATCACCTCCAAAGACCTGCAAGAACATCTGGCTGCATATTGTGTATCTGTACATGGTTCTACAATTCAGTGCAATTTGCACCAAAACATCTGTATGGCCGGGTGATGAGAAGGAAGCCCTTTCTGCGCCTACGCCACAGATACAGTTGCATGGAGTATGCAAAAGCTCATTTAGACAAGCCAGCTTCATATTGGAAGAAAATGCTTTGGACTGATGAGACAAAAATTAAGTTATTTGGTCTTTATAAAAAGCAGATGTTTTGGTGCAAATTGCGCTGAATTGTTGAACGATGTACAGATACACAATCTGCAGCCAGATGTTCTTGCAGGTCTTTGGAGGTGATCTGTGGGTTGTGTGCAACCATTCTCACAATCCTCCACCTATGCCGCTCCTGTTTTTTTCTTGGTCTGCCATACCTGAGTTTAACTGCCACTATGCCTGTGTCCTTCCATTTCCTGACAACGTTCCCTACAGCCGAAATTGACAATTGAAACCTTTGGGAAAGCTTCTTGTAGCCTTCCCCTAAACCATGACAATGAACAATCTTTGTTTTTCAGATCTTTTGGGAGCTGTTTTGATGATCCCATTCTGTCTCACTTCAGCAGAGAGTCAAAGAGAAGTGCAACTTGCATTTAGGCACCTAAAATATATTTTCTCATGATTAAACAGACAATTATATGAGGTTCAAGGCTTAACAACATAATCCAACCAACTTTGTGTTTAAAGTCATCAGTTTTACATGCTGTTACAGGCATTAAAATCAACAAAACCACAAGGGTACCCATATTTTTGCACAGCCAGTTTTTCACATTTTATTTTATTTCATACAACCAAATACTGCTTTTCAAAAAATCTTTGTTTGGAAAACATCCCAGTACTTAGCTGTTCCAGGTTAAATTAAAGACATACCACTTTTATATTTTTTTTGTGAAAGCAGAGTCAATTATAATGCCGGCTGAGAGGGGTTCCCAAACTTTTTCATATGATTGTATAGCAGTATCATGTCCTCACTTTATACACAGGCATACATTTTTTTTTCTATTGCCCTCGAGCCTCTAGCTATTGAGTTATGAAAAACTCAATTATTAAAGGGGATTCAGAGGACTATCAGGAGCAGAAACTTTTTTTTTCACACAGATTAAATGTTGGGCTGACGCAAACCACTGTACCTTGCTCCATGACAAACAAAAACAAATCAGAGATTAATGCCCATATCAAAAGATTCCTCTGAATCACTTGGCCATTCAATAGGTTTTCTCAGGATTGGTTTACCTGGGTATTTATTTTAAATGTGACATTAGGAAAATGATGCAGCCTAATCATTCAAACTTGAGCTACCTGATTGAAATGGTCTCAGTTTTGGATCTGCCGTTCAGTACAGAGCTTTTATTATTTCAAATACTATTGGGCAATCAGAAAAGTGCATTTGAGTTACATATTTAGACTTCCGTTCATGAAAACTGTGGAAAACTGAGTTAAATGTATCTATTTTACGTAAGTGTGCTTTTGAGGCGATCCAGTGGTGACGATTGATATGTGTACACACACACACACACACACACACACACACACACACACACACACACACACACACAGATGAACGTGGAGTGGTGTGTGGGAGAAGGCCCTTCCCACGCACTGCTGTGGCTGTACAAAGAGTCAGTGTTCGGGGGCCTTCGGTGTGACGATGCGTGACACGGCGGTGTGAAGCTGGCTGTAAAAGCCACAGAAACAGGTAAGGGTCACAGACAACAGCATACATGGAGGGTCAGCCTGTGCTTTCTCACTGTGTCTGTGCTGAGTGTTTGTGTAGGGTGGGGGGAGCTGGGGAGGGGGTCGGCCGGGTATTTTTGGAAACCTCATGGTATGAAACAGCACGTCCACTTGCACACATGGCAGCGCAGAGCAGTCGTGGAGGGCTATCAGTGAGTGTGAGCATCCCCGAACCACCACCATACATACAGACAAACACACTGTTTTTTTTCCGTATAAAACCTATGAGCACCACATATGGTACCAGTTTTAAACCACTCTTTCCACTGTCCAAAACCAAAAGTTATCGTCAACCAATGATGGATACATCTGTAAACTGAGGATATATCATTAGCAATAGTTAACAGCCTCGCCGTGTTTACACCATTGATACACAGCTCTTGAGGACTGTCAAACAGGCAGTGCGGATAAATACGTCTCCCAGGTGGAGCTATTGATCAACAAGAGGGTCTGCCCTCCGGCCAACGCCGCTACACCTCAAGATCGATTGATACCTTCATTAGCCAATTGGATTTGGCCCTAACCTCAATACAAAGTCTGTGTTTGTTATTGTGAGAAACAAATGAGTCCGATGGGGATAAAGCTGGCCATGCTGATAAAAGGACAGGAGAGATGGTGACAGAGGGGAAAATAAAGTCATTTAGGAGAGAGAGGGAAAGTGGTGTTGAGAGGGGGAAAAGTGTATACAATCAGTGATGTTGAGGTAAAGGTTAAGGGTTCACCTAAGACTGGAAGAGAGATTTGAAAAAAAATGGCTTGCTACTTGTCACATCCATTGAGCACATGTGCATCCATGTGAATGTGTGTGCCTCCGAGTGTTGGTTGTGTGTTGCCCAGGCATACATTAGTCTGCGTACGTATGTGCTGGCAGGCTGGTGTAACATCTGGTTTCCATGAGGGCCTGGGCAGGCTGAGAGCAGCCAAGTACAGCACAGAAGGTATTAGAGGTAATTTACTTATTAGAGAAAAAAGACTCAATCTCAGGAGCTGTAATTGTAAATGGAGATGGGGCTTATCTGAAGGACTATCAGTATCCCTGCAGGGGGAAATACAAGCAGGCGAGCAGTGGCAGTTTAACACACACATACGCATGTGTACGTCATAGCCACAAACACAAACGCAGGCAAAGCAAACACGAGCACACACTAACACACACACACACACACTAACGCACACAAACACACAAAAACAAACTCACAAACACACTCAAGGCACGACCCGGCATTATTCTATTAGATTGTTTTTACTCGTGCTTATAAATTACATTATCCCGAACTGCTAACCCTTCATGTCAGCGCAATAACAACACGACTGATAAATGAATAGGCTTTCTTACTGAAGTCATGACTTCACTGTTCTGTGAGGACAAGCTGCTGCCTGATTACTTAGATATACGCTATGGGTGGGTGTGCAGTGGAACAAAATATGATACAGCATCAAGCTGAAAACTGTCTTTTTTTGTCAGAGATGGTTGATTTTGCTGTAACTCTCAATGCAGTGTGATACGTTGATGTATAATTAAAACCCGGCATATTACAGAGATGTTCTTAGCTCATTTCCCAAAATGCTAAATATGGTGCACGCAACATACACTCAGATGTTAACAATGTACCCCATGCATAGATTGTTTTCTTAATGTTGTGATGTCCTGTTTTCTTGGTGTCTTACTGTTGTGATGTTGTTGTTGTTGAGGTGTCCTAAATGTTGTGATTTTATTGTTCGTATTGTGTTGTTGTGTTTTACTGTTGTGAAATTGTGTGTTATTGTTTTTATACTTCAGTGTGAGGTTTCCCATCTTGACAGAGATGTAATACTCTGTTTCCTGCCAGGGACTACAGATGAAAATTAGCTTATAGCTAAATCTGGTACTGCTTATGTGCTATACATTGTCCCTGTTCAATAAACAAATAAATAAATAAATGTGACATTATAAATGATCAGATCTCGTTGTGATTTTAAATTAACAACAATTATTTTCTTTTTTGCTGTGAAACACATATTTGTTGCCATGTTTAGAATTGTCCAGCAGCTTACCCAGAAGCAAATAAAAAAAATGTGCAGGTACTGAATAAGTAGTAAAAAATAGTAGGTGATGGTGTTCATGGCCATAGAAAGTTATTGTGATTATACAACTCTTTTGTGTTGGTATGACAATAATGTTTTTTTATGTTATATTCCTCAAAAATATCATCCCACTTCCTTTACATTCCCTTGAATCCAAAATACAGAAACAAATCTTTCCCTGACCGTTCTCCCTCTTGCTTTGCCACACAGAAAAGCTTTTATTTCCCCTGTCTGTGGTGTTAGCATTGGTTTCTTGGTCAGGCTGCCTGGTTCAGCTGTTGCACAATTTGTGGGTCCAGGCAGGAGACCTAAATAGTCACTCAAAGAGGTTTCTTTAGTGTTGGGATTACACCACTGCAATAAAAAGCAGCAATTATTGTCCTGACCATTTCAAACGTGCGTCACATTCTGATCCTGAACAGGGTGCACATAAACAAGAGGATGGGCCTGAAGAGTGGAAGGGTGGCATGAAGGAGGAGAAGAAAAGTCATCAAGTCAACAAGTCTTTTCCTTGATTTACCCCCAAGAAGTCTGATAATGGACTGTCCCAACTCCCCATTGTGGCAGGAGGCTGTGTGTCAAAACACTTGTCTCCTAATCGTATCGTCATCTGTATCAGCGAATGCTCTGACTCCACAACACTTTTGTTTATCCTCGGTCCAGACAGACTGTTTTTTTCTTCTTCTCTATGTGCGTATTGCTGCTAAAGGCTGTCATGGTGAAGTTATTGCACTAAGGGGGCAGGCACCAGGAGATGACATCAGTGTTTAAGGACGCGTGTTAACCTCTATGAAAAATGGTTGCTGCTATCTGTTTGTAAATCTGATGACGCTTTTGTGGATAGTAAGTCATCGTCAGCATATACGTCAGCCAGCCAGCTGGAGACATTTGTACCTTTCTGTAAATGCCATAGCCTAGTATGAACTGTTGGTTAGACAATGGACTAGTACAGGACGTTAAAAAACTGAAAAAGGACCTGCAGAAATATGCTGGAGCATCGTTGATACAACCAGCCCAGCCAGACAAACAACACCCTCAACCCTATCAACCCCTCAGTCTTTCTGGGCGTCCACAGCGAGTGCATGACCTGTGCTGATGGTTGTCTGTGTATGATCTATGGCTGTAGTGTACTCCCCCAAGAGGAGAAGCCTTCTCCTGGATCCATGCCTCACACGCTGAACAGCCCCCCAGTCTTCTTGACTCAGCTGAAACCGGATAGTTCAAAACAACACTAAGAGACATTAAAAACTAACAACGCAATCGGCCCGTGCACTTTGTGGATCCCCCCCCCGAAAAATCAGACACGTCATGTTCATTCTCCTGTGATGCACTTAATAGACAAACGCACCCGCATTGCGCACATGATCTGCTCTTTATCTTCCAGCAGACTCCCACATAACGCTGATGAAGAGAATAGCATTTCTGCGTAGTTCAACTTGTCAGCGTGGATTTATGTGTGTGTGTGGTATTGAGGCAACCACGCTTGGCAAGTGGACTGAATTTGAAAAGAAAATGGTGCATGATTGTGAAAGTATGATCAGAAGAGCGTTTTATCAGTCTCACCTATCTCCTGAACATATTTGTGCTTGTGTGTATATGTGTGGTACAGTAATAGTTAAGCTAAACTGTGCCTCACCCTATATACCATCCATCCACCACACACTCAGCTAACCTTTGCTTTTTTGGAGATGGGCTACAATGTGGTCGGCAGTGTAAGTACGAGCGAGAGCTGTTGTGATATGTTTGTGTGTTTGGCGTGGGAGGGAGGTTGTTGGATTAGGTTAGAGAGTTTTTGGCACCCACTCCATTGATTGATGGAGTAAATTGGGTGGGCCAGTGCTCACTGAAAGGAGGAGTGTGTGTGTGTGTGTGTGTGTGTGTGTGTGTGTGTGTGTGTGTGGTGTGTGTGTGTGTTGTGTGTGTGTGTGTGTGTTGTGTGTGTGTGTGTGTGTGTGTGTGTGTGTGTGTGTGTGTGTGGGTGACGTCTGCCCGCAAACTGTCTGCCGTCTGATCGATCCTTGCTTGGTTGTGGTCAGAGAAGACCTGTTACTGATAAAGCAAGCTCACACAGGCAGATACACGGACTAAATCCCCTCCATTGCAAGCATGTCAAAAATATCTATATTTACCGGTCAAAGCTTGAGCGTGTGTGTGTGTGTGTGTGTGTCTGTGTGTGTGTGTGTGTGTGTGTGTCTGTGTGTGTGTGTGTGTGTCTGGTGTGTGTGTGTCTGTGTGTGTTACCAAAGGTTGGTGCATGCAATATTGCTGAAGGCTCACTGTTTTACGAGGGGGGGAGCACTTTGTCTGTTCTGTCTCTGTGTCAGGGTGACTTTACCACACTGATCTGGCTCATTTCTTCCTCTCCCAGGCCTCCGAAAGCTTTTTCTCTCTATTCTTTATTCATCATGGAAGTGATTTTTGCCAAACCAAAAAAAAAAAAAAAAAAAAAAAAAAAAAAAATCCCTCCTACACTGTTATTGTGTTCTCAACAATGATTTGAATGGACTTTGCCTTTTGGATACTGGGCTCTTAACTGATAAAGCACAGTGATAAAAGTTAACTTCCTAAATTCCACTTCATCTTGTGATTATTCCCATAAATAAGCATGTAATATGGCTTTTGGAATTAAAAGCTATAGTGCGTAATTTCTGTTGCCCCTATGAGGAGTTCTGAGTAATTACGACAATAATGACAACATTTACATGCGAGGCAATTCTAAGATATTTACCCTGTTGAAGTCATATTCTAAATAAGACATCACCATGTTAACAGCAGTTCTTGCTCACCTTAACCAGAATAAGCTCATATTCAGAGTCAGCCATAATCAGAATAAAACATGTGGAGTATTCCCATCTTAATCACAATATTGTGGCATGTATACACCTTAATCAGAATAAATATTCCGATCTGTGTTTTTGCTGCAAGAGTGTGTTCACCTGCAACAAGGCTCCTTAAAAAAGCAATGTCATTTTTGGCGTATGAAACAATGCCAGACAACACTAATGACATAAAGTGAGTTCATGTTCCATGGATAGGACAGGAATTATTCCCTGACTAAATGCGATGCTGGTTTATTCAGCTGATTGACATGAAAATGGGATAATACCCCCGCGTAGCTGCTATGCCTGTAAACACCATATATTTGGAATATTCTCTTAACCGGAGTATGGACCATTTGTATTTTTCTGAGCTCCTGAACCAGTGTCGGGGGGGGGGATAACACCAGTTTGTAAACGCTGCCATACTGAGACATACAGAGAGAGTTTTGTGGATCTGACATGCTTAATGAACTTTGAGTCAGGTCGTTTGGCGATTGGCTCGACTGTAACCAACGTTCATTCATATGAAAAGGTTACGCACTGCAGCTTTAAGACATATTTATATACTGTATGTATATGACACTGTACTTGGCTACGGCAGTCTATCTCCCTTCATCTGTCTGTCCCATGTCTGGGTCCAGAGAGATGCTCTAACCACGGCTGTCTGTGTGGCCTCCTTTGTTGTAATGTTGGGCTGCTGTGGCCTTTCCAGAGAAACCACGGTGTGTCATAGCCACAGAAATAGAGCTGTGTTTACATCACCTTAAACCCAGCCCGGCGCTTGTTTTGAAAGATGT
This sequence comes from Ammodytes dubius, assembly GCA_026122265.1. Classification (NCBI taxonomy): domain Eukaryota; kingdom Metazoa; phylum Chordata; class Actinopteri; order Uranoscopiformes; family Ammodytidae; genus Ammodytes; species Ammodytes dubius. The sequence continues at coordinate 10,512,598 of CM047505.1, forward strand.
TCTGTGGTGAACTCTGTGGAAAAATGTTTCTTTGTCTTTGGGCTGGAAAAGAAATCACCAGGTGTAGGCCTACACATAATATCCCACTACGGTTGAATTGACAGCGATCTCACATCACGAGGCTAAGTCCGAGGTTTTGACAGCTTACCCAAATATGTTTTTCGAAATGTAGCTGCTCTGTATTTATATATTCATTTCTAAAGAAGTATTTCCCAATTGTATGTCACCGTGTTTAGTCGAAGGCGTATTAATGATGAGCCACTGCGTTCCAAGTCTGAAGTAGGGTGCTGTGGATTGTAAGACTTTCGTTTGGGGTTTATAGCATTGTGCAGGACTCCCCCTACAGGATACAAACTGCACTGCTACTTAGAAAAAAAACAGCATTGTCACACACACACACACACACACACACACACACACACACACACACACACACACACACACACACACAAAAACACAATAAAACAATCCATACCCATTAGGACACTGTCTGTATACTGAACCATGTGTTATGAAAGTCCACACATTTGTAACCAAAAAGCAAAAGTGGTGAAATGATCCCCAACAAAAAATATTCTTTTGTAATCAATTATGACAATGAGAGAAAAACACGGATCCTGTTTTACCTTGAACAAATAAATCATGAGGTATCACATACACATAGCTAAATTGGGATTTCTAACTTTTAAAAAATGACTAATTTATGGATATATTAACAGAGGAGATGAATACTTTAATTCTACTACTCCTACCTTCTAGTATCTCCGCCACTTCCAATACCTACGCTCACTGCTATGACAAACCGCTCTCGGCGCTGCCATGGCTCATGGTTTGGATGAGCGAGAGCGGCGATAAGTCTGAGTGTGCCTCCAACGTCTTGATGAGCGGCTGATAAGACGTCAGGGGGTCAGATCTGAGTGGTCATCTCCTCTCCACTCACAGAGCCGGCCATAAATCACATGACCGTGTCTGGGCGCTGTCAGGCCTTGCTGCTGCCCACCAGGGTTAAACCAACAGAGACGGGAGGCGGACAGACAGAGGGGAGGCCTGGGAAAACGCTGCTTTGTCTTCTTCACTGACAAGCAATACAACCGAGGAGGTGACGACTAAAAAGAAATGTCTCTCACAGTGGACACATTCCTGACACTCACGGCTGCAGAAAAGCTTTTATTCTAAGATGCGTTAAAGGTGGAGTCAGCGATTCAAGAGAACACTTGTAGTCAATGTTTTTTTTGTCAAAATCAGTGAATATCTCCATATGATGCGCTACCTTACTGTGTGTGCTGAAAAACAATCCAGTGTTGATGCACAGCCTAGGCTCTGTAAACGGGCATGTTGCTAGCTTACGGTGGCCCCATTCGTTTACATACCCTTAGTTTCTTTATACCTGTTTAAGGAGCCTAGGCTGTGTATTGACACCAGATTTATTTTTCAGCACACAAACAGTACGGACAGGTCAGCGGATCGTTTGGTGATAATCACTGATTTTGACAACAATTTATTTTGTCAACAAGCATTCTCCAGAATCACTGACTCCACCTTTAACTCATTTTGGTAACAACACCACGCCCTGCCATTACATAGGTGATTTGCTTCCCATGTAGAGACTTATTTTTACACTGCATCTGCTGCTGCGTCTTTCCCTTCCTCTTGGTTCCTCCATTCTTCCCTTAAGAGCCCAGCGGAGGCTTGAGTAGTGGAAGGCCTTTACCCAGAGCTAAAGATAGAGCCCCTCATAGAAACCTTCATCTATCACTCAGTGACAGTATTGTAACCAGGCCTAGAAGATCCTGCTACAGGTCCGACAAGAGGCTTGTGCAGTCTCCAAGCCCGCTGGACGGTCGCCAACCCACGGGAGGCGTGCGAGTAAACACAGCACAACCCTCATACTCAATCTAACGCCAGAGCATGCAGGACAAAATGTATACAACGCCGCTGACAGCTGTTGAATAACACGATTCATTAGACTGGACTCGCACTGCACTGGTGCCACCAATGAGAAGACTCTGGTTGGTTGCGTGTGTGTGTGTGTGTGTGTGTGTGTGTGTGTGTGTGTGTGTGTGTGTGTGTGTGTGTGTGTGTGTGTGTGGTGTGTGTGTGTGTGTGTGTGTGTGTGTGTGTGTGTGTGTGTGTGTGTGTGTGTGTGTGTGTGTGTGGTGTGTGTGTGTGTGTGTGTGTGTGTGTGTGTGTGTGTGTGTGTGTGTGGTGGTGTGTCGCAGTGTCCAAATGATATGTGAAACAGCAGAATCATAGTTACAAAGGGAGAGATATAGTTACATGAAACAAACTGATGACAAGGAAAATCTTTTCTTTTTTTTTCCTCCAGTGCCTCCATTAAAAAAGCTCATGTTGTACGGCAGAGCATTAATCAAAAAGCCACAACTTCATTTTAAATCGTAGCAGAGACCCCACATTTTCCAAAGACAGCAAATATGTCTGGCTGAATTTTTGGTAACGTTTTTTTATAAAATGACGCACAAAGATATCAGAATATTTTCCATGATGTAACGAAAACAGTGCAGCAATTCAAAAGCAATATAAGGCAATCAAATAAAAAAACATGGAGCTAAGGGTTTGAATATCTCGTTCATTGTAATATTCATATAGCTACTGTTTAAGTATAGTCGGAACAAGTTGACACCCTTTATACAGAATAAGCGACCCTGTCAGAAGAAATGTATGGAGAGTATTTTGGTGGAAATCAAGGGTTTAATAGGGTTAGGTATAATATGGCTTTGATATATTTAAATCCAATTATTTTGGATTACATGGGAATAAATGTACGTATAGTGTCAAAGTGAAACTTTCCCATCTTAACTAATGGTGGAATTTTCTAATAAGTACCAAGTGCTGTTAGTAAGATCAGAAATGCATGACACTGGATGATTCATCAAAGCAGTGCGTATCTTAAGTTTATTTTTGTGATTCGTCACATAAATACCTGCTATAGTCATGTGTTGAAAGCAAAGTCCCCTCTTTTTTTCTCTGTTTTTCTCCGGTTATATCTCCTTATGATGAATCTTTATCGGATGTGTTCATGCTAAGGTGGATGAAGGAGACAGAGAGAAAGAGTGGTGGAGTTTAGCAGAATGTTATCAACATCCTGTCTGTGTGACCTGGTACTAATGCTCATAAAAGACAGCAATGTGCTGCCTCTAGTAATCCCTCTGAGACCAAAACACAAAGATGTACAGTATCCCTCTGTCACACACATAAGCAGATACACGCATATTGGGATATAACTTTATAATGAGTGTTTACTGGAAAAATAACATTAAGATTAATGTAATATTTAAATACCATAAAGCTTTGTTGTTTACTTAAGGGTTGTAATGGAGATTTGAATATAAATACTTACGCTTGATAATAAATAATCATTCAACAGTGCACGCCTTCCATTGTTACTGTTCATGAAAGTAAGAGTCCTTAAGAAAACTGCTGACATTGTGTTTTGGGACGCTCTTTCCAGTAAGAAGTGTTGCTTTTGAAATTTTAGCAACGCTGGCGATTTCAGCTTGTGGGTTGGCACTTTGGTGCTGAGTGAAATATCCCATCTATTGGATAGATAACCATGGATGTATAATACAACAAGGATAAAATAAACTAATGAACATACCTGTTATCACTCTGTCTTATTGTATTAATGTAAACAACCATATCCCTGCTAAACTGTTTACATTACTATTATACTCACCTGAATCGTCAGCATTGTGAACTAAAAATGGCAGAAAAGAAAGAAAAAGAGTGCATTTACATGTTGCAATTAGGCCTACATGTAGCACTTGTGTAATTATGCTTATTTGAAGCGAATGTACTTAAATGATTGTTGCTCTTCTGGGTTTTATACCCTCATGGTTGAATGCAGTTATTGGAAGTCGCTTTGGATAAAAGCTTTGGATAAATGCTGGATAAATAAAAATGAATAAATAAATTGAAGCATGCTGAATCAACTGTAAATATCCACTCATGTATTTCAAGTTATCCATTATTTATTCCAGCACTGTTTGCACATGGCAACATTGCACAATTTCATTTTTGCTTACAATTAAGTTTGACAGTCCAACTTGTATACAAATGTTGTGTGTTGTGTTCAATATTGCTTATTCAAAATATTTATATATATTTAAACGTTGTTCTTAAGTGTCTGTCATCATTGCTTTTTATTCACCTTTGTGTCTTTGTCTTAGCTGTTATGTATCTCTACTTATCTCTTCCTTCTATTTCTGATTTTGATTCTGTCCATTATTTTTTGTGCTAAATAACATTACCATGCTAATATGCTAAAGTAAGTTGGTGAGCATGGTAAACATTTTATACATGCTCAGCATTGCCATTTTGAGCATGTCAGCATGCTTACGTTAGCAATTAGCTCAAACACTGCTCAAATAAAAACTGAATAGGTGCATGTTGCTGCATTGCTAAATACCATTAGAGTGAAGTGAGTTTGTAGCAAACCAACTTTTGAAATGCAAAGCAATTACTTTTAGTGCTTTTGCATGTATAACAACAGACAAGCCAAACAAAAACACTCATAATTTCAAGTAAAGTCGCCCATCCTCCACAATCCCTCCACTTGCGAGGTGTAAATAAGACAGAAAATCACTACTCCCCAGCCAAACAGATGGATGCTCTCACAGTGCAGAAGGATTAGCAGAGTGATAAAAGTGCAAGAAATACACACAAGTATGCATGCAGCCAGAGATAGAAGTCATTTCCTGGGAAAGAGAAAGAGAGAGAGAGAGGGGGGGGGGCGTGCTTCTCCAGCTCTCCCAGGAAGTGTGTTGATGTGGGAAAGGTGAGAGTAGAAAGCAGGTTGGGTTTAAGGGTTAGAGGTATAGGGTTATTATGGTTAGAGTGTGTTTGCCTGGAGCTGCAGTCAGTCTGACCAGTGATGGATGGACAGAGCAAGAAACAAAACAGGGAGGTGGAGGAATAGGGGGGTCTATTACTGTTGTTGTGTTTTTGACGTATAGAGATTGGGTAGATCTTTGGATAGGCCTACATACACATGGATTGCTAACTAAATATAATTTGAAGCACTTTTCCATAGTGAACTTTATAAGGAAGTAAATGCGCACGGGTGACAGTGTGTGGGCAACCTTTTCTGGGTTCAGACGTGGGCAGGATCCCTCAGGGTCCAGATATCACCAGCTGGCATCAGCTCACCCAGAGCTCATCATCTCAAACTGCTTTTATTACAGGAAATTGCGTGTGGAATCACACCAATCTGTCTCTCTACGACATTGTACGGGGGCAGGGAGTTTGTATGTGTTGTGTGTGTGTGTGTGTGTGTGTGTGTGTGTGTGTGTGTGTGTGTGTGTGTGTGTGTGTGTGTGTGTGTGTGTGTGTGTGTGTGTGTGTGTGTGTGTGTGTGTGTGTGTGTGTGTGTGTGTGTGTGTGTGTGTGTGTGTGTGTGTGTGTGTGTGTGTGTGTGTGATTGTTTGTGAGCTCATGTATTTTGCAATGAGAACCAATTGGGTTAAATTTTAAATGTAGTGAGAATATTTTCCCAGGCTATATGTTGCCGATTCCAACTTCTTTAAAGGGTCCGGTCAAGTGTTTACATTTCAGTTCAAAGATTAGATTAAATATAGGGTTGGATGGGAGTTGTAGTCACACATAGCTAGATGACTTTGTTTTAGGTCAAGGTTATAATGAAGAAGTAACAAGCTTTTACCCTCAGGTTTTTGAGTCAGGGTATGTGAGTGTTTGTGTTTGTGTATGTCAGTATGTGCGTGTGGTCCTGCTGAAATGATAGATGTGTTAGAGGGGGTGGAGCGTGAGGCGGGGGCAGTAAACAGTGAGACATGCATGTAGGAGGTCTGGGTGCAGACTAAAGCCAGAGCTGTCAGGATCCCAGACAGATACACAGATAGATCCATCCCTCCAACACACACACACAACACACACACACACACAACACACACACACACACACACACACACCACACACACACACACTGCCACTTGATCTACACAGCACCATAAACCTTCCCACCTATCAACCAAGCTAAATGACCATCAGACCAATACGCCATGGGTTCACCGAAGTGCTAAGGCCATCAAAATATATTCAAACCAATTGTGTCTTTACGTTTGCTAGATTCTTTTTACACTTGGCAATGGTGCAATCTTTACTCTCTGCCATTAATGGCATTGGGTAAGTTTTTCATTACTTGAAACAGTCCACTTAGGTTTCATTCCTTTCATTTTTTTGAGGTGAATTTCAAAAGATCAATGTACTTGGAGGGATGCTTGAAACGCATGATTGCAACCTCAGGGAAATACAGTATATACTGTAATGAAAACGCCAACAAAAAATTTGGACATACTGTAAATCTCAACAAAGATTAAAGACAGCAGAACAAGAGTGGTCTCAGAAACCGCAAAAAAAGAAAGAAAAGAAAGAAAGAAGAAGAAAGAAGAAGAAGAAAGAGAAAGAGAAGAAAGAAAGAAAGAAAGAAAGAGAAAGAAAGAAAGAAAGAAAGAAAAGAAAGAAAGAAAAGAAAGAAAGAAGAAAGAAAGAAAAGAAAGAAAGAAAGAAAATAACTGGTCGTTTATAGCTATCTTTGATAAATATAAATCTTAAAAATAAAAATATGATATTATGTTAACTCATTAAATATGAATTTACCCAGTTTATTGTATCCAGTTATATACACATGTTAGTAACAGTTACCTTTATTACGCCAACGATTAGAATTGTGCTAGAATTACATCAAATACATTTGAATAATTTGAGTGTACTTCTGTGAGAACCTTGCGCAGAGAATGAGAATGAGGATCAAAAATTGGTGGGGAGCAGATCATATGACATGGTTTCTGCATCAGAGGTCATTACTGGGTCCACTTCTTTTGATAAGACATAAGCGTATATACATTATGCTTTTAGATTTGTTGCAGAAGTCAACATCTAGCGTTGAAAAAAGTATCAGAGTAAAACGAGAAAGTGCTAAAGCAGACTTACACTTGAGATGTGCTGAATAAAGAATTGAATCGCAATAAATCTTTGATGCCTTTTACGTATGCAACAGGTCACATCACCAAGGTAATTTGTGTTGTTTGAATACAAACAATTGAGTCATCCAGTGAGCCTCCCCCCAGTAAGATGGTTTACTGTGAGGGCTTTTTACTGCAGGGTGGGGGGGGGTGGGGGTGATTAAGCATGATGTGTGTGTTTGTATGAGTGCGTGTGAATATGTTTTGCGGTATGTATGTCTGCATGAAGGTGGAAGTCACCCCTCTCCTGACCTTCTTTGCGCCCAAGGGTCACACATTGTTCAGGAGGATGCAGACACCCAGGGCTGATGGATGGCCGTTCACACTGTTTCCCTGCAGGGTTCACATTTAGTCGGGGAAATCGTAACTCACCCCCTGGGAGAGGCTTGGAAAAAGGCAGACCAGGTCCCCCCTCGCTCAAGTTCTCCTGGATCCAGGATGCTATGAAGAGGCTCGAGAGCTCAGCTGCCTTGGCTGAGGCTTTAGAGAGAGGTGGAGTAAATCTTCTGCCTGCAGCTGTCCCCTCTCCAAAAAACTCTACACAGTTGTACTGGGCTGAGGAGGACTAATAAGGCCGTATATGGAGCAAGCCAAAAATACAGCTTGTTTTTGTCGTTGATGCTTTATCGAGTACACACTCATGTACACGAACACTTGTACACTAACACATGTTCTTTGTCATAAGATAATGTGATGACAAGAATCGGTCGAGTGTGGATGTGATTGATTGCGTCTTGAGTGTGAGTTGGAAAAGGCCAGATATTGCCTTAATTTTTATATGATTTGGACAACTTTGTGAACTTTGGACACAGCTACAGTGTATAACCCTTTTTTCAAGGTTCAAGGTCAGGTCAATCATACCATCGCGATCAACAAGTTCACACAGTGTTTTGCAACATCAAAATACAAGTGAAAACCCTATTTCCACGTGAGGCACCAGAGAAAAAAAAACCCTTTCTCATGAAAACATGCCTGTTTTAAACCACAAAAGGTACTCTCACATCCCCAAAACTTTGAAGGAACTCTCTCAATTTCATGTCCAAAATAAATCATGAAAAACAACTTGAACTAGTTTTTTTTTCTCACACAGCCATGAGGTGGACATGTGGACAATTTAAAGTCAGTGCATGGGAACTCTAAAATGAGCGGCAGTGTCTTCACTATGAGACACGTTGTCCATTAGTTCCCTCCACTTTACTACATGATGACATCATAGGTCACTCCAGCTACCTAATGGGGCCAACCACCAAGATGGATGATTCCTTAGCTCAGTGCACGCCATCGCCACCCGCGCTCTCTGCCAAGTATTCAATTAGGGTCAGTGAGTAATTGGGTGTAGATGAGGTATAGATCAGCGTTAAGTCTGTGTGTGTGTGTGTGTGTGTGTGTGTGTGTGTGTGTGTGTGTGTGTGTGTGTGTGTGTGTGTGTGTGTGTGTGTGTGTGTGTGTCTGTGTGTGTCTGTGTGTGTGTGTGTGTGTGTGTCCAGTCTTCCAGTCTTGAGTGACTTGGTAATAAAAAGTGTTTCTAAACAAGCCACGTAAACACTCAGGCAGACATCTCTGGCTCCCCCACCATCTGCTTGTGTAGCTCATTCATTAGATCTACTGTTAACGGGAAAAGACAGGATAGGAACATCAAAACTATTCGAATATTTAAATCCCCAAATTCTACAAATGCACTCCTGGGAAAATATGAACAAAACAAAACGAAAAATCAAAAGGATATACAGAATATCTGGTGTGTAAGAATATCTTGTGGTAAACTATAGTAAGTTTCTAGTATCAGTGTGTAGTGGTTTTATGTAATGACTGGTGTATAGATAAGATCAGACTTGAGACCACAGCCTTAGTTAATGTGCGCACCTCCCCAGCGACTTTCCCTTAATAACCTCCAGTGAGACTCTAAAGTCTCTTTTGACAGCAGCGATCTCAGCGGCCTTATCTATCATTTCCTGTTTGCTTTTCCTTTATGCTCAGCTGTAATTGTTGAAATAACGGCGGACATGACTGACAGAGAAGAGCACCGAGGTCAAGTTGATTTGCCACAACATTGACAATACAGTCACATTGAAGCAGTAGGAAACAGACAATGCAAAATTATACTAATGTATTTTACTCTATCATATTCTTGAGCTACATTTATAGATTTTTATTGATGATGGTATAGTCACTGTGCAAAGTCCATGTGCAACCTTTTCTGCAGGGCAATCATGAGAAAATATCTGTAATTGTGTTGGCATGACCCTCTTCAGGCTTTTAATGTAGCAGAAATAATAAATAAACAATTTGTCCAGAGAGCGCATGGATAGATACGATCTGCTTCTCCGGGAGTAATCACTTTGGAAAATGAGGGGATGGAATTGACTGTGGCGTGCATCAAGATAATAAAGTAAAGCCTAAACCTCTTGTGTAAAAATGTGTTTCGGAGACGTACATATAAAACTATGAACATCCTGAATATGTGTATACAGTATACATGTATATACAGTATATCAAGGAAAAATACAATGTACTGTATGTGGCTACATACTGCACACTAGACAAGGAGGACTTGCAGGTTATCTTTTAATTTAGAGCGACGCATTTCTCACACAGCTTCACCAGGCTCCCACTGGGCACAGGAAGTGTACGGCCTTTTTCTGTATTTAATATATACTGTATACATATATATATATATACATATACATATACATATATATATATTTCTATATAAAAAATGTATTGATTCAAGATAATATTAAAGTCAGTGAGAATACAAGGAATACATCTAAAATACAGTATCTCACAAAAGTGAGTACACCCCTAACATTTCTTCAAATATTTCATTATATCTTTCCATGCAACAACACTGAATAAATGACACTTTGATACAATGTCAAGTAGTCAGTGTACAGCTTGTATAACAGTGTAAATTTACTGTCCCCTCAAAATAACTCGACACACAGCCATTAATGTCTAAACTGTTGGCAACAAAAGTGAGTACACCCCTAAGAAAAAATGTCCAAATTGGGCCCAAAGTGTCAATATTTTGTTTTGCCATCATTATTTTCTAGCACTGCCTTAACCCTCTTGGGCATGTAGTTCACTAGAGCTTCACAGGTTGCAAATGGAACCCTCTTCTACCCATTCATGACGACATCAAGGAGCTGGTGGATATTAGAGTCCTTGCGCTCCTCCATCTCCCGTGTGAGGATGCCCCAAAGATGCTCAATAGGGTTTAAGACTGGAGACATGCTTGGCCAGTCCATAACCTTTACCCTCAGCTTCTTTAGCAAGCCAGTGGTCGTTCGGAGGGGTGTTTGGGGTCGTTATCATGTTGCAGTACTGCCCTGCGGCCCAGTTTATGAAGGGAGGGGATCATGCTCTGCTTCAGTATGTCACAGTACATGTTAGAATTCAATGAACTGTAGATCCCCAGTGCTGGCAGCACTCATTTAGCCCCAGACCATGACACTCCAACCACCATGCTTGACTCTAGGCAAGACACACTTGTCTTTGTACTCCTCACCTGGTTGCCGCTCCACACTCTTAACACCATCTGAACCAAATAAATGTATTTTGGTCTCATCAGACCACAGGACATGGTTGCAGTAATCCATGTCCGTAGTCTGTTTGTCTTCAGCAAACTTTTTGTGGGGTTTCTTGTGCATCATCTTTAGAATAGGTTTTCTTCTGGGATGACAGCCATGCAGACCAGTATGATGCAGAGTGTGGCGTATGGTCTGAGCACTGACATGTTGACCCCCCACCCCTTCAAGCCCTTCAGCAATGCTAGCAGCACTCATACGTCTATTTTCCAAAGCCAACCTCTGTGTACGACGCTGACCACGTGCACTCAACCTTCGTAAACTGGGCCGCAGGGTGGTATTGCAACATGATAACGACCCCAAACACACCTCCAAACGACCACTGCCTTGCTAAAAAAGCTGAGGGTAAAGGTTATGGCCTGGCCAAGCCTGTCTCCAGACCTAAACCCTATTGAGCATCTTTGGGGCATCCTCAAACAGAAGGTGGAGGAGCGTAAGGTCTTTAATATCCACCAGCTCTGTGATGTCGTCATAAATGGGTGGAAGAGGGTTCCAGTTGCAACCTGTGAAGCTCTAGTGAACTACATGCCCAAGAGGGTTAAGGCAGTGCTGGAAAATAATGGTGGCCACACAAAATATTGACACTTTGGGCCCAATTTGTAAATTTTTTCTAAGGGGTGTACTCACTTTTGTTGCCAGCAGTTTAGACATTAATGGCTGTGTGTCGAGTTATTTTGAGGGGACAGTAAATTTACACTGTTATACAAGCTGTACACTGACTACTTTACATTGTATCAAAGTGTCATTTATTCAGTGTTGTCCCATGGAAAGATATAAAGAAAAATGTGAAGAAATGTGAGGGGTGTACTCACTTTTGTGAGATACTGTAGATGGAAAGGAAAAACTGCAAATACAACTCTTAAAATCTCAAAAAACGATTTCAAACATAAACTCACAAAATGAATATAGTGAAGTAAAACACCAATGCTGCAATTATGGAACAGTTGAGTGTAAAAAACGATTAGATAATCAGTGAGAAATAGTTACGCACTTTCCTCTAGCATCATAAAGGCTTTAATGTTTACATTCATGTGGTTCAAAATATATCATACTCACATTTAAATACTAGATATATGCTTTATTGTTACCTTATGTATTCTGAAACAAATATGTATGGAAAACAAATGAATTGTGATGTGTAATACAACTGTGGCTTCACGTTGCCACTAGATGGCAATATAAAGCCACAGTGGCTTAGTGTGGCTTGTCCCAGTTGTTACCTTCTATTCTGTTCTACAATCTTTGAGCAAAAAAACAGAAAAAAACATTTAAAAGCAAAATAGAAATTATGTTAACAAACTAAAACACTTTTTCAGTAATAAGACATCTTCTAACAAAAGAAAAAGCTATTTCCTCTTTTTCACAAGTTTCACTATTTCCTTTTTGACATGAGCCTTACTTTTTGCCCTGGGTTACATAAGTAGGATTTTCCCTCTGTGCACTTTCTCTTGATGTGAACTGTACACTGTGTAAAGCATCATGGTTAACCAGCCATACAAGATGTGCTTCAGTGGTCCTAGGGGCTGCTCCCTTTTCCCTCCTTCTATGGAGCACGGCGACATGCAAATCTTGTGATAAAAATACATTTGAACCTTTCACCGGTTTAGTGCTTTTAAACATGCACAATGTTCAGAATTTCTCCTGTCTGCAACATACACTTTTCCCTCTTACAATCCACATTCACACGTCAAAATAGATCATGATGAGTGTGACATCATGCAATCTATTAATCCAGTAGTACACCAACCACAGCTTCAAGGTGACTCTTAAAGGAACATAATGTAGGCCTGGATGATATTAGCACTACACTACCAGGTAATTCCACGTCAGTCATGTGATGGTCATGTTTGGAATCTGGTATTTCAAAGGGGGAAGTATGTACTGCCACTGTACTTTCTACTTAGGTGTGTGGTCGACAGACAGCTTGGCCCCACACAGCCTCCTTCAGCTGTACTGGAACCATTTTAGAGCGCCTTTAAATAATCTCCATCCCTACAGCACCTGTTGCCCGGCCAGTGTGTGGCCTCTTATACAGAGAGTTGTGTAATCCATGTGACTTATAAAGTCGGGCTAACGTTATGGTTGGAAACAAGGGTTTAGACCACAAAGATCCTGTTCCTCAATCAATAACGGAGTTCCTTGTAATCAACCACATTTACAAAAATAAATGCAATCAAAAATACTGATAGATGATTAAGGCGTAGTACAAATAAAAAGAATGTACGCTAAATGTTTTGGTGCAAACACTCCTATAGCATACATTATATTACTCATTAACTTGAGTGGTTTTCTCTTAAATGTTTCAGTCTGCCATAAAAAAATATTTTACTAAAGGGCCACTATGAAACATTCAGAAATTATTTCTCAATGAGGGCGCCAGTGGCGGTAAGGTAAGCCAGTAGCAAGCTGCAGCACTGGTCAAACACCACCCGTAGGCAGTGTGAACGAGCGAGCACCGGCCAAAACAGTAACACACGACACCAAGTTATAATGAGATACGTTTTGTTGCACCCTTTACTTTATTGTACGTTATTATTCTGATATAACTACTCCAGCTGTTGTGGATAGCCCAGTTGAGAGTCTTCTTTTCAGCCTATGCGGAACACGCTCAGTAACGAGCAGAAACGTCACATCCTTTGGATTTTTGCGGGAAAATCTGACCCCATTTGCTCAGAGATCAGTTTAGTAGATGTAACAGAGAAAGTCGGAGAAAGTCACATTTTTCAAGGAAAATTGTAACCCATACACCCCACATGCAATATATGATGTAGATTGTTTCAATAATGTTACAATTACCTCTCAGAGGTGTTTTATTCTATCATTCCAATCATGACTTTATGAATCAATTGGTTCCTCATGACCATATTCTTTTTGTCTGATTCTCTTCTAATTTCTGCTTTTAAAAATAGAAATGTATTGAGGTCTTTTTGACCCCAGTCAATTTTGGCTTTGTAATTTTTTCAAATTAAAATTTTGTTTGTTGAAAAAAGGGACAGTGAACATTAATTAACTCCTTTTAATTTTTTTTACATGCACGCAAGTTAGCTTAAAAGCTAGTTTTCATCAGCAGTCCCTTCGCTTGTTGTTAATAGGCCTCCTAAAGTAAAAATAAAGATATCCATTTATTGAGTTTATCATTGCCATAGTTTCTAAATTACAGTATCACACATCATCAGAGAGAGTAAGGGAGCTCTCTCAGTCAAGTTGACAGACAGCAGAGTAACTCTTAAACACTGATATTTCAATAAAACAATGATATTCCCCTAAGAAACAATATTTCCACTTTTTTCATTGATCATATCAACATTTACTCTCCTACAATGATAATGTGTTGTTTTTTTATCTGAGATGCCATTGTTTACATAACTAATTGTGTTTATGTTAGACAAATAATGTATAATTCTTCATTGATGATGGTTTCTTCCAGTATTTTGTCTCTAGTGACCCTGTCGGTAGTCCATGTATGTAACATACGTCACTATGAGGGTTAGAGAGATATTAAGGTACCATTTCACAATATCTGTTGAGTTAGATCATTTGTTTCTTAGGTATTTTTCTGTTACCTCATAACACCTCTTAACACCTTTCATGCTGCCCACATCCTGTCACCACTGCACTTTGCCTGCCTGCACCACACACATACACACACAACACACACACACACAACAACACACACACACACACACACACACACACACACACACACACACACACACACACACACACACACACACACCACACACACACACACACACACACACACACACACACACACACACACACAGGACAAACACAGATACAGTGAGCGCTGAGCTGTGATCATCAATACAGCTCTCATGCTCCTCTGGTTTCCCCAGGGACTGTCACCCCACCCTGGCCTTCCCCTCCACCTCATTACCCATCACCTTCTTTTTCTACTGATAAGTTTTGTTTTGCTTGAATATGAAACAGAAGTATGCCATGCATGGTATTCAGTATTTATTTGCAAGTTGCCCACACACTGTACTGCACATGTACAGTCGGATGTATGTCATTCTCATCAACACTAAGTGGATTATTCATATTTAAAGATGGAATCAACATTTCTATTGAATGCTTGTTGACAAAATCACTTACGTGTCCAAGAATTCCAGTGTAAATACACATATTAGGCTCTGTAAACAGGTGTTTTGCTTTGCTATAGTGGGCCCCCTTTGTTTACATACCCTTTGTTTACACACAAGTTTACAGAGCTTATAGGTTGTATTATGAACAACATGTATTTTTAAAACATGCACATAGTACGTACAGAGAGCGGATCAGGAGGAGGTATTCACAGACTTTCACAGAAAGTTATTTCTACTACAAACATTCTCCAGAAGCGCTGACTCCACCTTTAATTCCCAGAAAAACCAAAAACAGTTTACAGCTGGTTTGAAGCGTCTGAATAGTTTCCGCAGCAGCAGCAGCAGCAGGCCTCTGTGTTGACTGTTCCTCTTTTCAGAGGGAGAAGTTGTGTGCTGGACCATCTTCCTGTGTTTCCTGTCCAGAAACAGATCAGGCGGTCAGGGATCACTCTTGTCAAAGAGTGCAACAACCAGGACAGACTGACGCAACCCGCAGCTGTCCCTTCACCCACTTGATTGACAAACAATATGTAGCCATTAAGATTACTGTGAATCCTGGCCTGTGATAAACACCAGGTTTTGTCAAGTGTTAACATTTTTTCTTTAATCCATTTACTGGCTTGAAGTTGAACAATTGTAATGTTTGAAGAACCGGGATGTTAACTGTTTAACTGACTGAATTGTGAGGTCATTCTCTTGCATACTTGTGCCATGAGCGCTGTGTACTACTGTGTACTGACGGAGGGCAGGTTGATAATGATATATCACTTTGAAATTGAGGACTGGTTACGATAAACGCTTTTCCCGTAAATCCGCACACTTCCTTATCTTCACTTTCTTGCCACATCACACAGTTTTCAATTGTTCCGTATTTTATCAAAGCTATCTCGTTTTCCTTCAATATGGACGTTGATCAAGAAGATTTAAAGGTGGAGTCAGCGACTCTGGAGAACGCTTGTTGTCAAAACCCTTTTTTCAAAATCAATGAATATCTCCTCACGATCCATTACCTGTACATCATATGTGTTTGCGAGAAAAAATACAGTGTTAATACACAGCCTATAGGCTCTCTAAATGGGCACGATGCTAGCTACGATGGGCCCCCTTTATTTACATACCCTATATTTATATACCAGCTTACAGAGCTTAGAAACCAGGGAATATCTCCTCACGATCCGCTACCTGTCCGTATTGTGTTTGTGCAAAAAATCCAATGTTCATTCACTAGGCCTAGGCTGTGAAGGCGAGCAGATCATGTGGAAATATTCACTGATTTTGATAAAGAGTGATTTTGACAACAAGCATTCTCCAGAATCCACCTTCAATTTCTGACTAAATTAACAGTTAACCATGAAGAAGATCTGCGTAGGTGTTTGGCAAAGGGACCTTTGTTTGAAAGGACATGAACTGATACTGTTTAGAGGATATGATCCTTGATCGGTGGCTACTACGGTGTGTGTGTGTGTGTGTGTGCTTGTGTGTGTGTGCGTGTGTGCTTGTGTGTGTGTGTGTGTGTGTGTGTGTGTGTGTGTGTGTGTGTGTGTGTGTGTGTGTGTGTGTGTGTGTGTGTGTGTGTGTGTGTGTGTGTGTGTGTGTGTGTGTGTGTGTGTGTGTGTGTGTGTGTGTGGTTAGGTGGCTTTCTCCCTGCGTCCCAGGATGTGGGCTCACCGTCCACCTGCGTCTCCCCACTGACATGCGACCCTCAGCTCTCTCCCAGTTCCTCTCTGGATGCCTATTCTCATCTCACACACACACTGATTCTAAACCAGCAGCGCTCTCTCCCCCGAGACACCACCAACGCCTTCAACACCACCACTTGCATAACACAACCTTGTTCATGGTAAATCACAACTTCCCACTATGGGCATTCTTTGCATATAGGCCTACATTTTGTCTCACTCACCTGGCACGACTTGAATCAGGTCTATGATGATATAACATTAGTTTAAAAGGTTAATTACTTTTTTAGATTTTAAGAAAAAATGATATGATATGGTATTTTGTATTAGAATTATGTAATTATATGTGTTAAATCATGTTGAAGCCGATACATGCATTGAAAAAACAGCTTAACGGAAAGCTCAGTGCAGCAAACTACTTTCTTTTATCTATCAGCTTTGAAATTGCAGTTATTCCTCTTTTTTAATTTCCTTGAAGCGCTGCTTTTCTACTAAATTGGTGCAGCTTCCTTATAATGTCCACTGTACAACACAGGAGATTGAAATGTCATGAAGCAGATGGCCACGGTCACGTATGATGGCAACATCAGTTCTGTTTGCGACTCGTCTCTGATGATTTATTGTGGGAAGCCTCAGACGCCACAAAGACATGTTGCAATAGAAAAAGAACCACATTGCAGACACTGGAGGAGGAGGAAAAGACACTCCGTTAGCAGAAATGCAAACGAGCGTGTGTCTCCATCTCTTCCTACTTCATTGACAACAGCGACTGGATAAAGAAAATAATAATCTAACCCAAAACATTGTTGTAGTGTTTTGTTACCAAATGTAAAATCATAGAAGCATTTCCAAAGAACTGGCTGTCAAAAGTAAAAGTACGCTTTGGCAAAAACAGTTCCTCCTTTGGTATACCTATTTTTAAATAAAAAGATCCTGTGTCAACATTCAGCACCAGCATAGACGAGAGATATACCGATTCATCTGCAAATTAGGACGATAAATAACATATTTAGATAATTGGCATCGGCCGATATCTCTGCTCATGAGGCAGATCAAAAAACCATGACAATATCTGCAGACACAGCAGGCAGCCTCGTCAGTGTGGCTGCTGTGGAGGACAGTTAGCAATTTTTTTAACACAAATATCTGACTTTTTTATTTTATTATTTTTTTCTATTTAAAAAATTACAATATGGCTGGACAGAAATCGTGAATTCCCTCATAGCAATATTTAAGAGGGCCAAATCCAGGGAAGGCCATGGACATTTTTTATTTTCAAATATTTTTATGTCAACGTTTTCCTAAATAAATGTCCATTCAAGTTCAATTGTGTGAGATTATTCTCTATTACATTATTTATTTTTTTGTATGTATTACAGCCCTGGAAAAAGGAAACTCTTGAAACCAAACCTAGGAATCCTTTTTCAAAACAGTTTTTAGCATCAAGATGATACACACATTCACCATTTGAATTACTCTTGCAAAGCAGCAACAGCACGTGGATGTGCTTTACTGTATGCAAAACACAGATGTTTTTAGAACTTTGTTAGGTTGTTGAATTTAAAAATATCATACAGACTTTTTGAAATATTGATATACTGTACTAGCCCACTGTAAAGTTCATCTAGACACATACAAATAAAAATAGAAAAGCTTCAAAAAGCACATTGCCTTATCCACATTACATACAATGCCATCCTCTGACTAGTAAGTGGAACAATATTGCTTTTTGTCCAGTCCAAATGTCCTAGTTATGGAGCTACTGTGTAGCAAGTCAGGTTGGACTCACTCAGGCCATGAGATACTGAATCAAATTGCTCTGTTTTCATTCACTCTTGTTTTACCTAAACAATAAGGTACGGTCAAATGAAAATATGTTACTCTTACAGTATTTTCTAATGAAAGAGTTTTATTTGAAATCACTCAGATCATTTATACTTCAAAGATTTTAAATATCAAAAGTTCATCTTTTATATTTTGCTGCTTGTTGTTAGTGTTTTTTAGGTCTGTGTGTTGTGTGTGTCAATGTGTGTTTTTCATTGTAACATGTTGCCAGTGTTTGCACCAGTGAGCTTGTTTTGAGACATGTATGAAGAGTTTTGTTGCTGTGAGCGATTTTTGGAGGTGAAATGAACTGAATTGCACAGATGGGTTTTAGTGATGAACACTGTGTTAAGAGTTTTGCACATGTGGTTTCAGTTGTGCCCACTGTGCTTTAGCGATCGGCAAAAACTGTAAATGAATATCAGAGAATCCACATTCTAAGGGTCCAGGACTTTGACTACATGGTATATTTGTACATCATAAATACATTAAATCAATCCAGTCTCAGACATGCTATTTAGAGAGTGGGGGTGAGGGGTAGAGACTGTTTCCTGTGGCAGTTTTTTAAATAAGTTCCTGTTCTGCGGAACTTAGACAGAACTCCCCCATAAAAATAACCACACACGCACACACACACACGTACACGCACGCACGCACATACACACACACGCACGCACGCACGCACGCGCACGCACGCACCACACACACACACACACACACACACACACACACACACACACACACACACACACACACACACACACACACACACACACACACACACACACACACACACACACACACACACACACACACACACACACACACACACACACACACACACACACACAAAATTCCACCTGTGATTTTATTCAGTGAACCATTGATTACATATTCTAATTAAGGGGAAAATGTTTTATCCAGAGATGTCATGTGAGGAACACAAGACTTTCACTATGTGATATTTGTGTGAGTCATTAGGGAAAACTTTTTTTTTCATTATTAAAAAAACTGGACTGAGTAACACAAAACATTCTCCTAACAAATATGTTAACATACTATTTATTGGTCGTATAGGGCTACAGGTGGTATCATTTTTATTTAAAGGGCCTTATAGTTAGTGTATTTATTATTTTTGTATAGTTTTTTCTTTGCACTTATTTTAGTACTATTTGCTTTTTAATCCATTTAATTTAATTTTTAAGTATAACTAATATGAACGAATATGAAGGTGTATTGAACTCTGAGATCCCATGTAGTATACATGTGCAAACATTTTAGAAATCGGTTCATCCTAGCCTGAGAAAAGGCAGAAAGAGTGTTTTATGGTCTCACTGTCTAACCCTACATTTTTTACCATGAGTGACATCACACTAGGAAAATGTAAGGGTTAGGATTAACAGGACAGCTGGGCCAAGGGAAGACTGAGGGAAGACTGAGGGAAGAAAAACCTCATTCATTATATTATAATAGTGATTTTATAATGATAGAACGCCTGTTCCGTATGGGTGAAGTATTCCTTTAAGTATTCAAATAATGTTTAATGAGAGCCACTTGGATTTCACCTTACAGCAGTGATGTTAAGTTAACATGGCAGCATTTATAATAATCACTAAAAACTAATGTATTACTTATTCATTGGGGAACTGAAATTGTTTTGTTACGTTTGTTTGTGTGTGTTTTTCTACAAACAAAAGCTCTAGTACACACTTCCCTTCCAATATTGCCACTATGTATGAAATGTGCAGTGTGTGGTGACTCAGCGTGTGAGACATACAGTATATAGGAGAAGAAAGGAAAAGGAATGTCGTCTCATAGTGAATCATTTGTCTTCATCAGTTTTTATCTGGTCACCTCTCTATCTGTCCTTTCTCTCTGACTCATTTGGGAAATGTCTCCCTGCCTTTGACAGCCTAGAATCTGGGCCCTAGATCCTTCTTTTAGTTTCACACAGTATTTTAGTTTCATAATTCCTAAACCGGAGTAATAATCCGTATGTGTTCATAGTAAATGACAGTCTCAGAAGTGGAGGAGTTTCCTCTGAGGTATTTTGAGGTGACTTAACAACTAAGTGCCTTTTAATGAAGCTTTTAGCGTGAATTGGGAAAAGCTGGTTAATTAATTGTTAGTTAAGGCTTAGTAATTGCTATTAAGGGTTGGTTAATGCGTAGTAAATGCTTAGTTATTTACGTTTATTTTATGCTTTGTTAGGCAGTGAATATGCTTACTTAACTAATGTTTGGTTAAGCATTAGTTAGTTGTTGAGCTTATTGAGCATTAACTAAGCATGAACTGACCCTTAATGCTTAGTTATTAAGAGTTAGTCAATGCTTAGTCAGTGCTTATTTAGCATTAACTACTCCTTAACTAACAATTATAATAAATATTATATATATCTATCGACACTCTTGATTAACTGGGCTAAATTATGGGAACGTTTGGAGGAATAGTATTTGCAGTATTTATTCAATGTAATGGCTCAGGAATTCAGACAGTTATAGATTTCATCAATGAAGCGTGATAGCGTGATATATAGTCACTCAAGCATCGAAACAGAACACTTGCTGTCTCCACTGCAGAATTTAAATGTTGTCGTATCCTGACATGCACCGATGGTTTGTATTTATTTCGGGTGTGTTTTTGTAATCAAGTTGCCGAGATCAGCTAAGTTTTGTTGTTGTTTGTATATTATTAAATCAATAACATGCATTTATATATCCGTTATCATAAACAACATAAGGTTTATGCATGTGTGGTAAAGTATATGTGCAGAGCCAAGTTCATATTAATTGATTTTATTGACAAACTCAATGGTTGAAATGGCAACAGAAAAAGTCAAAATTTTAAAATGCCATGGTGGATGGTAAAATTGTTGACAACATTTTCATTCATATGTAATTTGTTGAAATTGAGCTAGAACATGGTCCTATGACGGTTATGGGGATCATTAAATGTTTTTTGTAAGAATTTAACAATCAAAATGAAATAAAACAACAATATCATTGTATAAAGAAAAGCACGTGTGCAGTTCAGTAAAAATGTATCTTTACTAGAAATGCAGTGTATAAAAAACCATGCCAAAAAATCTAAGTACAACAGTTTGATAGTAAAACCTATCTGTAATATGATGCCTCATTGTATCTACAAATCCATGCAATTGTTATCAACTCATGTACATAATTGTTTTATTTACTGTAAAAAATAGAAATATATCTAGCAAAAAATATACATTTGGTCCACTTATCCAAATGGTCTTATGTGACATAAGGAAGAAACTCAACTGCAAAAACAACAACAAAAATTTCAAAATAAACTTCAACTTTGAGAACTAAATTGCTTACATATTTTAAACTGTTGTCACATTGCAATGGGCTTTAAGGAAGATATGTATATATTGTATATAAACATTATATAAGATTTGTTAAGAAAGTCACCAGGAGGAATCTGTTCTTAATGTTTTGCAGCACTTGTCAGATTACAATTCTCTAAATGCACTGTAATGCTAAAGCAGAGGTTGGACACAGAGTGTGTGTTAGCGCTTCTCATATACATGTAGAAGCACTACTGAAAATATTAGGGACATCCCAATATTGAGCTACAGCCTAAATGTATTACTGAAACGATTTCCTCCTCCGTATATCTGTCTCCAGTGTGATTACTGAATAATTTAAAAAGTCAAAACTAACTGATGCTGTCTTTTACCTTTAACCACTTCATTATTATATGCCAGGAAAACAGGGGATGTCCCTAATATGTTGTACATTAAGTCTGTGAAGGGCTCCTGACCCGTGTGTTATTCCTCCCAGTTCAGGCCGTGATGGGCATGTTGTCCCTGTAGCAGGCTGGCCTCTGGGGGCCGCTGTAGCTGCACAGGTCCTGGTAGATGCGAGCCATCTGGTCGCTAGCTGCAGTATCAGACATATCCAGGTTTGTGTTGTTGCAGAAAGGCTGCGAGCGACGCATGTTCACTGCATCCAGCAGATGTTGGCAGTTCACCACAGTGATCTGGCATTAGGAGAGAGAGACAGAAAGATGTTTTCATTTTAATAAACATTCAGTACTCGTAGGACAAAATATGTGTGTTGCTTAATTAGTCAACTGTTGGAGTGAGACACATACAGTAACAGTATACTGTCCTGACTGTTCTTACCTGCACAATGATCAGTTTGCACTTGGCATTGTTGAGATCGTGGAGCTCCTCTCCAAAACACAGCGTCACTGTCGGATCGGGAGCAGGGAACTGACCCTCTTGGTACATCTGTAGAGCTGGAACATACAAACGGCGTCAATATATATCTTTCTAGACAATCTTTTTAAGTTGTCAGTTCTATTTGATTTATATCAGTTGCTTGCTGTAAGCATTGATACGAACAGTATGTGTTTTGCATTGATTTTGATTTTCTGAGCATCTCACCTTGTAGAAACCTCCCGGTGTCAAAGATCTTGACCACGGCGTCCCTCTCCAGTTTGCAGGGCACGGGGCCGTAGTGCGAGCCCACCTCTGCCAGCCCGCTCCAGAAGACTCTGCTCTGGCACAGCCTCTTGATGAAGATGCCCTCCTGGTTGGCCCTGACCAGCACGCCCCTCTCCAGGTGGTGCAGGAGCTTGCGTGTGACGTGGCGCTGCCGGTCGTACTCTATGAGGTCTGCGGGGGGGAAGTGAACACTCTGCATGCTGTCTGAACTGTACAGGGGGCCCCGGCCCAGCTGGGGCTGTGGGGAGATCCGGCAGCCTTCGTGATGACTGACCATTTGTGTGTGAATCAGCTTTCCTCCGTAGTAGAAACTCATCATCATCTGGGAGAAAGCTGGAGAGGAGAAACAGTTGGTAAGCTTCAAGATAAATAAAAATAATGAGTGAACATGTCTATATTCTGTTATCTATGTGTTAATATATCTGCTAATATATATATATAGGTCTTCATTGAGATAGATAGTATACCTGAGCTGGCAGTGCCTGATGGCAAAGGGTCCTGGTGCGGTTGGAAAGCTGTGAATTAAAGAGGGGGAAGAAGATGTTGAGGACCTTATAAACACAGTGGACACAACCGACCGCACATGTCATGTCATTATTTAGCCGCATCATCAGAAATGGGATTTCTCTAGCACGATCTCACAGAGAGAGAGAGACGATCAACTTAGTCAGCAAAGTTCAACAGGATGTTAGTCAATTCTTCCATTGCAGAATTTACGACAGACAAAGCAAATAAACCTCGGGTTGAGAACCCACAATCACAGGGAACATGTCATGGAGCCTTCTTTCCACTGTGGTTATTACCGAAGACGCTCGAGCACATATCTCACAAAGCAAAACAGTCTAACTTATGAGATTTGTCAAAACGGCAATGTCAACACTGACCGAAGTTTAACTTAACCAGAGGTACACATGCTTTATTATGATGTGAGTAAGAAACATGTTGTCTTCTTACCATTGATGCTGCTATGGGACCAATATTCTGGACTGGACTGGCCTTCCTCCTGCGAAAAGGCGACCAAGTGTTAAAAAGGGTACCGTCAAAAGAGCACCTTTGTAGGCCCAACTATCTGCATATCAAGAGGGATGTCTAGGCAAACTCGGCGCAACAAGTGTTGTTGGGAACAGCACAAGTGTGGTTATCAGAAGGGGGAAAAAGAGTCACATAAGCAGAGTGACTATAACGGCAAAATGCATCTACGGTAGAAAGAGACTTGACGGGAGGATAAAGGTTTAGTAGATGGTTTATAGTAGGGCTATATTCTCACCTCTTTAATGAGCTCCTCTATTTCTGCAGGGCTGACATCCATGTCCGTGATATCACCAGAGCTGGCGGTGGCTGACATGACCATCAGTGAGCTTTTGCCAGCTGTGGGTCAAAGACAAAAGATCATTTTAGCACTCTGCTCGTGGTACAAACATATTGACTGTCTCTCCATGACTCTTCATTGTTGCACGAGGAATCCGAGCATGTGAACTATATCTGTTATAGGTCATCAGTGCTGGCTCTCAGCTGTTCAAATTTGCTTGCAGTCGGATAATAATTTGGATTTGAACAGAACCCTAACACAAATGGCACAGTAATACAAAACTCACTCTTCTGCTCTTCCTCGGGTACAATGCGGTAGACCTTGTAGGGCTCAGAGATGTCCAGCTGCGACCTCTCCGTGGCCTCCTCAAAGTCAGGGCTTTTATTCAAGGCACAGCGGAGTCTGGTCTTCCATGTTGCGGGCTCAGCCTTCTCCCCCTCCTTAAACTTGCCTTTGAACACAGCCCAGGCCTGTGGATGGCAACATGACATATTAATGTATTAGATTGAAGCTTTATGTTTCAAGAAAATAAATAAACTGAAGCATTATTTTTCAATAAAAGAAAATTTAAAAAATACATATTTACATAAAAACAAATACACAACAATAACATGAACATGTATGAGAATAACCCAGAGGGTTAACTGAACTAGGCTTTAGCTTTAAAACAATGACACATAAACAATGACCTCCATCACGCTTTATTGTAAAACGCATGCGTAAAAGTTAATATCGATCTGTGATTTATCCACGGGGCTGTTACGGGAGTGAAAGTCATACCTTAAAAATGGATGCGTCTACTTCTTGGTTGTAATCCTGCTTCCCTGCGTGTTTCCATGGAATTCGAAACAAAGTGCGGCTCTCGTCCTCCCACTGCAGACCCGAGTACTGGCCGCTGTGGATCTGCTCCACCAGCCACTGCTTCAGCCTGCGACCTCCCGTGTTTGACATCTTGATGGAGAAAAGTTGTTTACAGGTTTGTCCACTTGTACCGAAATAAGGAGGATTTAACTAGCCTATAATATAATATAAAAATGGTATTTAAGTTTGCCCTGAAATAGTAAAATAAGATATTTTGATGAAGGGAAATAATAGTAGGAAATGGTAGTCCTATTCTATAATTTCTTGCTTAAGAATAAAGATCAAATGTTCCAGCACTTACAGTTTGAAGTCCCTGTGTGTGATATTCTGAGATGATGATAGATGGCTCGCTGTCAGATTCAGTCAAGTGAGTTCAACTTCTCCCTGACACATGCCTATAAAGTTTATTGTGCCCCGTGTTATGAATGAAAAGGAGCTGGGAGATGATTTGACGACGCAGCCTCACTCTGACCAATGAGCGCGTAGATCCTCCAGTAGGTGCCGCCCATTCCGGAAGCGCACTTCTTCTAACTGTTGGGCATTTACAAGAAATGGCCTGTGCTGACACAACAAGCGATGGTTGTTAAATTGCTGCCCACGCTATAGAAGCGACGACAGGCGTGGGGCGCTGAATAAACCCGGAGAGTCACAAGTTACCTAGTGCGAGGGGGATTTCTGCGCTCCAGACCCTCCACGCCTACACACTCAGCAACGCTTATGAGAAATATCAAAAACTTATTGCGCAGGTACTGTACATCAACCCACTGTGTGCGTAATGGCGAAGCAGGTTTACCAAGTCCTGACAAATATCATTGTCCCATATCGAAATCAAGTCATAATATGATGGTGGTAAGATAAACAGAAAATTCACACTGAGTGATAACAAAGCCACGTTTAATATCTATCCATCATTATATGCACCAACAAGTCCAAAGATTCCTGAAATATTCGAATGTACAGCTGAAACACTTAGTCGATTAGCTAATTTATTAACCCATCCATCGACAGATAATTGTCCACAATTAATAATTGAATAATCAAGCTAAAATATCAGACATTCCCGCTTCTTCAGCTTCTAGTTGTGAGGATTTGCCGCTCTAACTGTATCAACAGGCACTTTTCACTATTTATAGACCAGACGATTATCCCATTATTTGAGAAAATACATCTGCAGATGAAGCAATGCTGAATATAACTGTTATTTGTGGGCGTAGACTGATGATTTTGCGGAGAGGTGTACTTCCCAATGCCCACACCTGACCATAGGAAAGCCTATTCACAACCCCACCCCCCCCCCTTTTCAGCATTGAAAAGTCAACACAATTGCACCATCACATATTAAATAATAAATATTATGCCAACAAACTTATTTTACTTTGAGGTAATTGCAACTATATGTTACTGTAATAAATAGAAAGGAAACAATGTACACATGGAACTATTTTATTATTATTATTACTTAGAATGTAATTTTTGTTTAATAAAATTTGACTTCCAGTAACATGAGACCCAAATCAGTAAGGCATTTAAAATATGACCTTACCTCTAGAATTTTGACAACTAGCACACAACTTCAAAATAAACTGCAAAGTCTGTTCTAATTTCTGTCTTTGGACATGGACATAGAGCATTCGAAAAAAGCTACTTGTGGGTTCACTCATTGTGGTTATCAGGCTGCCTAATGAGACAAGGCGGCAAGGTGAGCAGCATGCTTCAATACTCACCATGCATATGCCTATAGTCATTTTCTCTGCCCATGATTTCTTACTGTTACTTTTTAACCAAACACAAGACACATACCATGGTGTTGATAGTACAGATTTATTAATATTAATTTATTTTTTTCCCCTCAATGACTGCATTGTATTATAAAAAAACACAACAAAAAAATATAAACCATAAATATGCTATAACAACCGTTAACTGTACCCATAAACCTATAAACGCAAATGATCTAAAAATCAGCTTTGTGACAACAATAAAAAGATAAATCAGAGCTTCAGTATAGTCAGGAAGACTTGGACTGCAGAGATCCTTCATGTAACTATGGATGGACTCAGCCATTCTTTAGGTAGCTTGTCATGTGTCACTCAAAAGAACATTTTGTCAATATAACTTCAAAGGCTAATAGTAGGGGCCATTTTTTAAATGGCAACAGCATGAACCACAGCAGAAGCGGCTTTAGTTTACGAGCAGATCGCACACATGGCTTATCTGTTGATGGTGAACTATCTAAAGCTTTCTTTTTGTTCTCTGACTGATAAGAGACTTTTGTCGGCTCTGACAGAACCCACTCACGTTTCCTCCCCAACTAGCTAGCAACCAACATTATCTAGAAATCAAGTCACTGTGTTTGATTATGTTGCCAATATTGTTGCATACAAGTGTGCAAACGACTTGAAATTCTCTTCAAATATGAACAAATGAAATAAAAAGGTATATGGAATGAAAGAACAGTATCTGACAGGGTGTAAACAAAGGCTGTATACTTCCATGGGCAGTGATGTGCAACAGTGATATGTGTAATTAGTTGTCAGTACATTTGTAAGTGGCTGGCATACTGCATCTGCTAATCACAATCAATGTTTTTTAAATTGGTACTTGCAATGCCAACAGCATTTCCAAATGTGTAGCTATCAAATGTTTATGCCGTCATCGGCAAGCATGCTAACTTTCAAACTAGGAAAGTTAGTATGTTTGCCGGGCTGACAGCGTTAACATTTTTACCATGAGCTGATTTTTAATTTTATTTTTTTACATTAGAGACAAAATGTTCTGATAAGAGAACCTGAAATAGCCATGTCTTCAAGGCCAGTGAGCTAAACATGGCAGGTGTAAAGAGTCCAGTGGAAGTATAGTTTATTCGTTATGGCTAAAAAGGTGCTGAGGTGTTTTAGAGTAAGGCTTGTGTGGGGACCGATTACCCCTGTGTTGTGGCTTTATTCAGTTAAAGGAGCATGGGCGGTGTACTGGTAGTGAAGAAGAGTCTGTAGCACAATTCAAAATCAACCTCCATTCTCTAAAATAATTTAGACAGATCAAAATTAAATGTAAAGCATATACTTGGCTTTTAAGGGGGGTGGGGGAGGCATTTATTTTATCCTATGCTTTTCGGAGGTGTGTGCAAAGGCCTCAAGGTCAGATCTGACTTGGTTGGGGTTGATTGAGGCAGGGCTTTGGCATGAGAGAGGCCAGTGTTTCAGCTGCTGCCTTGTGGCTGGTCATGTTGGTCCGGCAGAGTGCAGACACCTCCACGTTGTATCAAGCGCTGGTCTGCAGACCTCTCCTCTGGCTCTCCTGTTGCTCTGTGTACTGGCTCAGCAGCGCCCCCACCTGCTCCTCCTCATTGAAGGGACTGGCACGGAAACTGGAATGGAGCCACGCTCGGTACTGGGGGAAGAGAGCACATTAACAATGTAAGTAGAGTATCTTTAAAGAAGTTATTTATGTCCAATTTGCAATTTGACTAGTGTGTGCAGTTCTGTGTGGCTATACATATTGTTGCTGGTTGTGTTTATCTTAATGTTGTAGAAAGACTTGAAATAATAACCTCAACACATTGTATTGGTAGCCCTTAGCTAGCAACTATGTTTACAGAGCCTAGGCTGGCTATTAAGACTGGATTTTTGTAAGACACAGTATGGACAGGGAACGTATCGTGAGGACATGTTCTCTGATTTTGACAAGAAGTGATATTGACAACAGGTGTTCTCCAGAATCACTGACTCCACCTTCAATTCTGAACAATTACCTTGGATACAAATCTCTCTTTTCATAACACAGTCCGCTTTTCTTATCATCCAGAAAATAGTTCTGTGTGAGTGTAAAGTGTGATTTCGTAGTTTAAACTGAATATGAACCACATTTTAAAGCCTTTTCTTAGTCAGAGGGGAGGAATAGGGAGGATAATATGTCAGGACAAAAGCTCTGTGATGAAGCACTTCTCAGGAACAGTTGGCCTGAGTGCACAGACATTCCTGCTCCCACAGTCACCTGGGACTCAGGATTTCCCCTCAACTCCCCATCTCCTCTTTAAAAAGATTACTTGAGTTACTGGATTTGTGAAACATAACAATTGAATATGTACATAATAAAAGCTTCAATACAGTGAATGAATTATTTACCTTTTAAGTCGGTAAAAATGTATATGGTTGTGGGTAACTGAGAATTTTCAAAGTTGGAAACTTTCCATGGGAATTAACGGAATTTTGGGAATTTGATAACCAAGCCCCAACCACGACAGATAAGGAAGTGACCCACAACTGTAGTAACCCGGAAGTACCACTGGGGGGTGGTACCAAGACTGAGCCATTTTTCTTTGATCACTTGTTAGACAGGCCCGTTTTCAAAGTCTTTTTTAAACCTATTTACAGCCTGGTCCACAAAACCATTTTAGTCTGTATGTTTAGGTCATATCTCCATGACAACACTGAGGGGGGTGAATTTTTTTGGCCCACGCTAGTTTTTATTCTTTTGGAGTTAAAATGTATTGGCGACGATCTCTTGAGTGACAGCTATCCGCCCGTTGTTCCTCACTTTGCCTCGGAGGTATACGTCAGCTATCTCCCCCCCCCGACGTGAGGCGGAGTAAAAATCTCACAAAATGGCGACGCGCACAAACCAGGATTATTGGATGCCGTGTGAATAACTGAGGTCAGCCCGGATGCTACATCCATATTATTTACTATCTATGGAATCAACGGGAATAAACGGGAATTTACTAAATCTAAAGCAAACCAAATGCACTTAATACTTCTAACTGTGTTATTTCAGTCCTGGCAAACGTTCTAGACTGTAAAAGCAGTTTTTTTCAACTATGTTTTTATGAAACATTTAACTTCAAATCAGATTTTTTTAAAGCTTATTGAGACACCCAACTTGATATCATGTATTTCTTTTTATAACCAGGTTTACAGAGGCTTAAACAATGATTTTAAATATAGTTGGGGAAAATATATTTTAAGCATAATCTTGACAAAAACAACCAGATTTCATGCAAGTACACTTGGCAAGTTGCACATAGCACAATCCTACTGCAGAGGTACTGAGGCCACGCCCCCTACATGCACTGTGCATTCCTCCATCACATGGGGGGCAATTTACTTATTTATTGAATGGGTTGGGTCACACAGATGAGTAATACTTTTCTCAACATTCATCTTTTTGTTGTTCAGTGAAATCATTGATTGTTCATAAAATAATCAAAACTTGATAAAATTCTACTTACAAATAAATCTGTTCAAATGTAATGTTTTTTTTTATTGTATTAGTTTGCATGGATGTCTGTCTATGACAAACATAATGTTTATATGTTTAGATTTATGTTTGGTTATGAAAAAAAAATCATTTAAATGACCGCGAATTTAGTTAATTCCTATAATTCCCAATTTTGAATATTCCCAAAATTCCCGAGCGAAAGTTTTCTGGAAATTTACCGGAAAGTTTCCACCCTTTGCAACCCTATTGGGCACCAAAAAAACAATGAAGTTTGAGTTGAGTTGGTACAGCTGCAGTCTCCCTTTCAAGTCAATATTATCCATGTTGGTTTAACAATGGCAGCTAGTCAAAAAAGCATAAAAATTTTTTTTTTAACAACACACAATTCCTCAAATGATGTCCAGGAATTATGAATTATTTTGTGCAATACATTATCCTTACGAAATACAATGAAGTGAAAGTCACTCTGGATGTAATAAATTCATCTTCCTAAAAACCCCAAACAGTGCAGCACTGACTCATGGCTTCAATACAACTGTAAAAGTACAGTGTGTTGAGATAAGACATCAATGAGCAGACTGATAACAGGCGCTGTGCAAGGTTCTGATAGTGTCATTGTGTCATCTTGAAAACGAAAATGAAACATATTGGAACTAAGCTGCAAAGGCCTTACTGGTCTCCTGCCATCAGATAAGGTGGAGAATGAAATTGTTAAATTTGATGGTAAATGTATCAAACTCAAAAGGTGGAATGGTGTTACGATGAGGTAAAGCTCCTTAAAAAAAAGGTGGAATATGTTCCATAACGACCCAGAAGTCATACTAACCTTCAAAGACAATAGATGGACTTGAGGCAGGTAGTTAACTATACTATGGGAAGGCTTTGGTTTATAGCGTGACAACTTGAATGCAAAAGACTTCAGTGTATTTCCTGTGCCTTGTTGCTGGGATGATGTGGCAGTAAACATGTTGTTACAGCTTCAGTAGTGACACAACTACACTGTTGTCTTTAGGGTTCCTTACTTTCTATCTGAAGCAGATGTGGTGGGAAAAAGCAAAACTACAGAAAACCCATTTCCCCTTCAATCCTCGAAATCAGTGCAATATCTACAAACAGTGAGCGTGTTATTTTGCAAGAAGCTGACAGTAATGCTCACACGTGATGAGCGCTAACAGGCTAATGCAATCCCAGCAAACCCCGCTGCAGTTCCCCTTCTCTACTCGATGGCTTGGTCAATGCAATAGTAATGGAATCACACGCTAGGTGAATTCAAATAATTGATTTGCTACAAAACCATTAAATGTGGTGAACAGCTACCTATAACACAAACCTCTGAGAGCAGTTAAATAAACTGTAGAGATGATGGCTCAAAATAAAAAGCCAATAGAAATGCCCTCAATCCCTACTTGTTTATGGAGGTTTTGAATGTAATATTTCCTACAAGTGATGCTATTCTTCAAAGTGAAAGTGACAAAGAAACATTATAGGGCAGGTCTTTGTCTGCAAAAGTGCTGAACCAAAGATTATTTAGCCCTAGTGGCTTCTCAGCCATCAAATAACTGGAATCTATGGTACGGATCCCCACAAAGTGAAAATATTTATATATTCTTATATTAGACAGGTCACAATTTGTGTCAACCCTTCAATGTACAACAGAGGAGGTTTTGGAACCAAATCCAACTACTTATAATAAAATACAATAACATATATTGAGAATGAATAATGATAAATGTTTTATCATATAACATTACACCAATAATACGGATCTTACAAAAATATAGTAAGATTGACAAAACTGTATAATTTTGTAGTTGGAAAGCAGTTTGAATTTGCACAAAGGCGTCCTGAGCTTATGAGAGATTATACAAACCATTGTGGGCATTTTTCTGCCACTTCAGACAGGAATATGAGCATATCTGTTTATTTGATGCACTGTGCTGCTGTTTAGTTTCTAGCTGTATAGCTGAGAGTCTCAGCTACGCCTGCTTAGCCATCGTGTTGATATGGTTTACTGTGAAATACACCATGGCTGGTTTATTGATCTCTACAGCAATGCCATTTTTTTCTCTCTTTCTCACACATACCTTATAGTCGCACACACATTTATAAACAACATTACAAAGAAATAATCCCACATGAGACAGTCCACCTCAACGGTCAGGTTCCATGTTGACAGCAAGAGAGCCGCGATTAACGGTTGACAGGTTAACCACCGACTGCATGCTTCATATCCTGGAGTTCCTGTGCACGTCTAAGTGGCTTTGAATCACCCACAACAGTGAATTACGCTCAGAAGTATTTAAGATGGCTCATATATTGTCACTGCAAAATGTTAAAAAGGGGACGGATGCTTTCTGCAAGTATTGTGTGTGAGTGTGTGTGTGTCTGTGTGCTTTTTCACAGCGTGTTTACCTCTGAGACTTGTGTCCTCTGGTACTCCTGTAGCTGCTGTTGGAAGCCGTAGTTTGGGCCGACAAAGGAGCGGACAGCCTTGACTGCAGACAGACACTCGTCCCAGCTGTAGTGTGTGACAGTCATCAAGTAGGCCACCACCATGGTAGTGCTTCGGGACACACCTGCAAGGCTAAGGAAACGCCTCAGTCACTGTCATACACAAACTGGATGTTTAGCAGATCATTTCTCACTCAAAGTTGAGAAGTGACAGAACGGGCACTGAACTGTTTTAATGTACCTTAAAAGATGCACTATGCAGTTTCAGGAGAGGGGGATTTGTTTACATTTGTAGAGTCTGCAGTTAGTTTACAATTTTTATTAAAAAAATATAGTAATAATATTGAATAATTCTATCATCATAAATCAAGACAACATTATTTTGTGGCACCAAGAACCAAACTTATAGCCTACTATACAGTATATATTTAAACAAAACTGTGGGCATTCCTGCTGTAAACAACAACAACAGTGAAACGGTAACATTTCAGGTAGGTTTTAACACTAAACAGTGTTCCAGGGATTAGATTTTCCAGTGAGGAATTTTTTGTTGTGATGTATTGAATGTTCACTTATCTGACACACTCAACATTACATAGTGCACCTTTAAGTTACTGTACAAGACAGATCCACATGACCCTAAAAAGGTCAATATGACATGAATCCCAGCTGCAAGAAGGAGCCAGTTACAGCTTGAGAGATAGAAACCTACCAGTGAACGAGACAAGATCCACCATTCAGGCGACATTCATGGATGAAGCTGATGCACTCTTTAAAGTGCTGTAATCTGGAAAAATAAAGAAACAAATGTATTATTTCACCAACTGCTTTAACACTGTGACAAGACTGATACATAGCACACCTTTAAAGTTGTATTCACTACAAATTATAAAAACAAATGCTTTGAATGAAGAATAACTATTTTAGATTTGGTCAAATCAGGAAACTAGCTTGTTTTACTAGGTAAAGTGGTATGAGGATGGTAATGGTAAAAATAGTTTACACATTATAGGATATGAGAAGGGACACCTTGAACTGAAACTCCTGCACTGAGGCCCTGACTTTGTGTTTCAAATAGGTTGTCGGCGTCACTGGGGTAGCATTATGTTGTTCTGATTTGACTATAGAAACTCAAGGTAACTCCCAAATATAGTGAGAATTTTGGTCCAGAATGGGGCAGCTAGTTTTTATTGATTTGTGTTAGTTGGAAGAAACAGCCTTGTTGAGCAGTAATGATTTTTCTTTCAACCGCTCCAACCGGTCATGTGAGGGAAAAGGTTGGTCTGCTCAAACAGACTGTGGTAGACCAGTGCACAGACAGAGGGAAGTAACTGTCCCCATTTTTGTCTATCTGCAAATTTACATCAGCCTCAAGCCTTGATTCATTGTGCCTTAAAATCAGCAAGTGAATTCTTCTAACTTAACAAGAAGAATACAGCATATAACAGCCTGTTGTCATGTTTATGCCGTCCATACAGAGGTTGTATCGGCCAAATATGTAAGCCTTTAGTAAACTATGCAACTAACACTGAAGAACAAATCACAAATGGTATTCAAGCCTGAAAAATATATAAACAAATGTCTATTAGTTGTATGAGATTGCAGAAATCCTCTAGCGTGTGAGTCATCTCTCTGAACATAGTGCAACTGCTCCTCAAATATCCTACTGGTTGACTGTCAGGAAACACTGCTGGCGCTTTTTTTTTTTTTTTTTGCATAACCAAGAAGAAGTGCATGGCTGATAGCAGCGTCTCCTGAGGAGCAGATGCTGGTTTCTCAATAGCAGACAGGATAACAACAGAGGGCTAAAATAGACCCGCTGCCAGTCGCTGTTGGTTTCCCCCCCCCTCCTCCTTCCTGAGATCCAAACATCTTCTTGATAAAAGATGTCTCCCTCAGCACTTTGGTCTGTCTTCCCAGCACAGAGGTTTCCGGCCTTCTTCTTTTATTGCAGAAAATGATCCGTGTGACAAAGATTTGAGGTTTTTTTTTACCCACCACCGCTGAATCCAGAGAATAATACTACATTAAATAAGATGTTGAATGAGCTACTGCAAATTTGAAATGCTGAAGAGGTTCTGAATTTCACGGTATTTTGAAATTGTGTTTAATAAAATGATATCGGTATGCAATAAAAAAAAATTTAACTACGAGAATATGTATAGCACCTTAGTTGTAATCAAAGTATATCATGGTAGACATGCAGTTTCCTCAAACAAGTCTCACAACTCATTTTGTAAATGTTTGATGCAAATCAGTTGACACCTTCATGGTCAGTGCACCCTTTGCATCAAAACCATGGCAGGCTTGGCGTGAGAAGATAGATGTCTAGATGTCCCAGTTAGTTGTTCCAGGACATTTAACTACTTGTCATCCTCTGGCAGCCATATTGGCTTTTCAAATGACCAAATCAGGCAGATCTGATCAATAGGCCCTAAAGAAAAAAATTCACAAAATATCATGCTTGTATCATAATTTGCATGATTTTTCTCTCATCCGCTCTACTATAAACCTATTGAGAAAGTAAGTGGGATTTAGGGCTTTTCAAAAAGAACCAACTTCTTGACATCCATCCCAAAGCATATGGAAGGTTTTTTTTCCAACGAGCCACAATCAGAAATACAGTCCCTGCTGAGGCCTTAGTAATGGAAGGGGCCATCAAATCTGGCCATGTGGGATCTCTTACAGTTGGCCTCACCACTCCCTTGTGTGATTGTGACAGAGGGGTTTTATAAAGGCCCTGGGGGGTCCAGTCCAACAGCCAGATGTCACGCTAAGGTTTCCTTCCTCTGCTGCCTGAGGGAAGGACACTGGATTGCGACAGTGGAGGTCAGACAGACACCTCATCTAGCCCCATCAGCAACATCCAACCCAACACTAAACCACATGTCTCATTACCTTGCCTTTCTACACAGCTCTGTTTCCTTTACTACAAAATAAAGCAAAGCAAGATCTGCTCTTCAAACCCCCGGACAAATGTGGTGAGCGCCCAACTTAAAAGTCACTCTCAGAATGCTGAAATCAAACTGTCCAGACCGAGAGTAGAGAAAAAAAAAACTTTTATCAGTGTATTGAAATGACCATGTAATGTGTCACCTATCAGCAAAGAGCTTCACAAAGTCAATGTATTGCACTGGAGTTGGATGCAAAACTCTTCCCTCTGTGCAGTTACCCTGACCCACCAGAAGAAGGCACCACAGCAACAACAACAACAAACGGCAATACTGATTTGAAAGTGGGTCGTAGCAAGACATGAGGCTACTCTTTATTATTGATGTGCAAACTGCAACCCTTGATTGATGATGAATGCTTCTGTTTTGTGCCCCTCAGTGTTTGATCCAAAATGGCTGCAGCTACCGTTGCATGAGGTCAAATATGCTGCAATACACCCTATATTAAAGCTGATGACTAATGCATGGTTAGTGACCGCTGCAAAGGGCGGAGGGACAGCTCATGTCTATTTCAACACCGAGTCTGCCTGCAGATGAGCAGTGACACATTGGACACTCTTACTCCATGTCTCTCTCTCACACGCATACAAACACAGAAAATAAACACAATTTATAGTGGGCAATCTTTAGGATCATAGCCAACCAGTTTAGAACTGCAGGGTCTACTTTATCTTATGCATCTTCAAGCCATGAGATGAACATGACTGATACATTATTTAAATAAACTACGACTTACTGGTCACTTTGCCCTCTACTGTACAGTTATAATTTAGAATGCATTACACAATTCTTAGGAAATATTTTTTTTTAAAATCTATCAGTTTCCAAAACGGCCAAAAATAACGGTAAGTAACGGTTTGTACCGAGCCGTCACACCCTGGGACGGCCATCTGGAGGCTAATAGTGTTGAAATCATGCCACATGACTCATCAGGTCTTGAGAAATGCACATGGACAAGGACGTTTAAAATTGGAGGTAGAAGCATCTGCTTGTGTCCGTGTGTTTACTCACAAGTCCTGGCTGGAAGCATCAGCTGCATGTATACATAGGTACGTCATGTCCTGTAAAAAAACAGAAACAACTCAAAATTAGCCAAGCATGTAATGTAGTAATATACACTGACCGGCCACTTTATTAGGTACAGCGGTTCATTTTCTTGTTAACACATATAACTAATCAGCCAATCACATATAAGCAACTTGATGTATTTAGGCATGTAGACCTGGACGGGACAACTTATTGAGGTTGAAACTGAGCAACAGAATGGGGTTTTAAGTGACTTTGAACATTGCAATGTTGAGGGTGACAGGAGGGCTGGTATGAGTATTTCAGAAACTACTGATCTACTGGGATTTTCACACTAAACCATCTCTAGGGTTACAGAGAATGGTCCGAAAAAAAAAAAAAATATCCAGTGAGCGGCATTTGTGTCGACGTAAAATGCCTTGTTGAAGTCAGAGGTAAGTGGAGGATGGGCATACTGGTTCGAGATGATAGAAAGGCAAAAGTAACTCAAATAACCACTCGTTACAACCAGGTATGCAGAATACCATCTCTTAACGCAAAACACGACCAACCTTGAGGCAGATGGGCTACAGCAACAGAAGACCCCACGGGGTGCCACTCCTGTCAGCTAAAAACTGGAAAATGAGGCTACAATTCTCACAGGATCACCAATATTGGACAATAGAAGATTGAAAAATCATGCCTGGTCTGATGAGTCTCGATTTCAGTTGCGACATTCAGATGACAGGTTCAGAATTTGGCGTAAACAACATGAAAGTATGGATCCATCCTGCCGTGCACCATCAACCATGCCATGTTCAAAGTAACCTAAACCCCCTTTCTTCCCCATTCTGATGCTCGGTTTGACTTCAGTACATTGTCTTGACCACGTCTAAATGCCTAAATGCATTAAATTGCTGCCATGTGATTGGCTGATTAGTTTTTTGTTTTTATAAGCCATTGAACAGGTGTACCTAATAAAGTGGCCGGTGAGTGTATAATAAAAGAACTACATTTATATTAATGTCTTAAATTATAACCCAGGACAGTTTTGCAAGTGAGCATCTGTCACTCCCATTTAATTTGAACCCAAGGTCCTGTAAGCTTGGCACCCAGAATCGTATACTATGTGAATGTGTAGAAGCAGGCTTAGGTTAACCGTATCAGCACTGTATTCATGAAAGACAGAAGTGACCTCAACAATGGACGCTTCTTTCTGCTATGGTCAGGCAGGCGCTATCCCTGTCTGAAAGCCAACACAGAGGAGTCTCCTCCTTCAGGCCATTCTGCTCCTTAACAAGTATCTTTAAACTTACAAAAATATGATCCATCACCTCGCTGTAGTGACTTTTCCACTGATATCGTCTTGTTATTGTTATGCACTTGTTATGTTTTTAATTTTTCACAAAACTTGTTATTGGTGGTATAATCAGTATGTATCCTTGTTTCACTTTAAGTTTATTTTACCATTGTTTTTTTTTTCCTATCCATCAGATTCGCTCCTCAGGCCATTTCACTGTGTATGACTTGTGTGTGTGAGATAGTAAAACTGGAAAACAAAGATATATCTAACTGCATGGAAACTTGAATTTCGTCAGACACCTTGATGTGACATGCTGAACATGTGCTTTTTTTTTTGCTAAGACAATTGAACAACAAAGCCCTCTGTGACAAATCGCTTTTCCCGTAATGAAACATCTCACACTTGAGTAATTGCCTACATTGGACTACTAGAGAGAGAAACTGCACATATTTCTGATATTATAAGCTCCTGTTCCTCTTCCTAACCCTTTTGAACATGTACTATATTTGAGTGATTTATTAGTTGATTTTAATTAAATTTGTTTTTGTATTATTTTACCATGTTCAATTAATTATTTAAAAAAAAATAAGAAAAAAAAGAAAACATGGACACTGCTCTGTCCATCTCAGCCACTAAACTCTCTTCCTCCAACCATAACTCATCACCACCCCCAGCTGGCTGACGGATACATCACATCAATATCGACTGTGCATATACTTAAATACTATCACTATGTCAGAAATCAAAAGCGACAGGTAATTCACACATGAAGTGCCTATCTAGGTTTTCCACTAACCTCGAACACAGGCTTAGCATTGTTGTACACTGACAGGATGTGGGTGATGCCATTCTTGGACAGACTTTCTTTGTTTTCTGCATCTGGGACAAAGAGAGAGGGATAAATTCTGTCAATGACAAGTCTTGTCAGAGGGTCTTGTCAATGAATGTCCCACACTTTGAACAGTTCTATTGTAAGCTGCTGCAGAGGCCGGTCTGCAGCTGTTGTTTGTTTGTTCTGCATCATCGTTTGGTTCAGTTAGGCCTGTGGTCGCTTGCTCCTGCTGTCAGTCACTTGTACTCATTTTAGCCGTTATGCTTGAGCTGTCATGTGGAGCAACCATCACAGCACTAAAGTTAGACATCAGCAAGTGCCAAATGAACAGGGAAGGGGCTGTCAACTGTTATTAAAGCACACCTTCTACCTCTTAATTGTCATCCGTCAACAAGACATTTACACTTTTCATCTCTAAATCTATGTTTGACAAAAGACAACAATCTGATGTTGGACAGCTTAAAGCTCATGTTATACTATATACATCACAACGTTTTGTCCATACTGTGTTGCTAGCACAACCCGGCAGCTATGCTATATGTATCAAATTATTTACAAACATCAAGTTACATCACGTTGGTCTTACCTCTTATGTTCCCCAGATAGAGCCCATCGACAACCTGTGAAGCAGAAGTCACAGACATGTTGCATTGAGGTTAGATATTCATTTCAGCCTGCGGTTCCCAAACCTTCCCTTGAAAAGAAACAAGTGTCCGGGTTGAGCCAGATTGGATTTAAGGCTTAAAGGCTTATGAACCAAGGACATTCCCTGCCAACTGCAGCCATACAAGGCCTGAAGCAACATGTGTGATTATCAGGACAAAGTGATGAGAGCTGCTGGCTGTTGCTGTACAGCTGTGGTAGTAGTACCCATGATGCAGCAGTCATTTGAATATAAGTAAGTGCTTGAATCATTGAAGTCAAGTCAAAATCAGTGAATATCTCCTCACAGTCTCTCCGTCTACTCTGTGTGCGCTGAAAACAAATCTGGTGTAAATAAAGAGCCTAGGCTCTGTAACTAAACGGGTATGCGAACAAAGGGGGCCTACTGACTGTAGCAAGCAACATGCATGTTTACAGAGCCTAGGCTGTGAATTAACTTTGGAATTTATTTCTAGCACACACACAAGCAGCAACGGGAGGATATATTTACTGACTGGCTTTGACAAGAATTTCAAAAAAAAAATTAAATTAAATTTTCCTGGATCGCTGACTCCACCTTAAAATGAAATTGCACTGCTCTTACTTAAGTGACTCAGGAATCAAAGAGAATTTTTTTTAACAAGTGCTGTTGCCAGCCGTGCATTGAAACTAATATACTGGGCAATGGGCAGTAATTCAGCATGTTAGAGTGAACCTTTCCGCTCATCACTTGGAAAGTAAAGGGAATGTATCATAATTGGGTGGGGCAGGTACAAATGCAAGTAGCAAACTTGAAATAAAATATGAATGTGCTGCAATGTGTTGATCTGATCCTCAGAGCATGGTTGCCTCATTAGAAGGTCAGAGGTCAGGTTCAGCCATAGCAGAATCTGTCATGGATGGATCCAGAGCTTGCTTGCTTTTTGGGCACTTTGAGAAGGGTGGAATTAAAACCAAGTCTTCCAGTTGATGCAAATCTCCCAACCCTTGTACCAACCATTTACCACAATGGGATGAAGACATCGCAAACAGCTGTGCCTGTAACACTAGCCTCTGGCTACATTTTGAAACAAGGCTACATGATGCATTTAGTGTCATCAGAGCTCAACTCCAGAGGCATGTGCGATTGGTGTTTCCACCATGGTTTACACACTCAGAGGGTGAACTTTAAGCTTCTGCGCTCTACATCCAACGTGCGTTCTGTGGTTTATTTACATTCCTTCCTTCTCCTTTCCATGTGGGACAGAGCAAAACATTAATCCAGCTAAAGATAACAGCTACTTCTTTTTCTCTAACCACACAACAGACAATGAAAATGACATGGGCAATCACCCGGACATAACACAAATGCTTACCTTATTCATTCCATTGCCCATGATGACTTTAACCCCGTCTGCGAGGAGATGCAAGCTTTTAATGTTTAGAAGAACTGCTAGGATATGTTAACATGGACTTTGAGTCCAGAACAGGAGGGCAGGACGGACTGACTTCCGCCTCATTAAAAAAACAGCTGTCGACCTTCGCTCAAGTTGCTGTGACAGACAGCATGATAACGGTTCACTAACCTGCCTGAAACAGTAATGTTACCTCAGCTTCAACCTCCTCTCACTATCGCTACAACGGTTATGTCATGTTCATACCGCTTCGTCTTCCGGATGCGAGTTCATCCGTTGAGTGACGTCACCGCGGGTTGCCTTCACCGTCACTGGGCTGACGGTTTCAAACTAAAGAGATAGGCTAACATTTCAAATGCAACATTTAAGATGTTCATACGTTCAGGTCATAGTTTGCGATTCAGACATTATAGAAAGTATAGGTACACCCACTTGGAAACATAATAAAGATAAAGAAATACATAGGCTAGATCATAAAATGGGTAAAAAAGGAATCCCTCTTGAAGCAGCCTAGGCATATGCATATCCTCCCAACCCCACGTTTAGGCTACTTGTTGATTCAAATGTGTCATTAGCGTGATAACAACCCATTGTTGGCACTGAAAAAGAACACTTGAAGGATTTCAACAGTAGGAGCTACCACACATTGGTATAGGCTATTAGTGTAAATAGCAGGAACTATGATACATGATTATTTGTACAAGCCTTACCCAAGGGCGTATGACTAGTTCCTGAAGGTGGTATATCTTTTAGTCTATGATAAATATATGCATTTGTATTTTCCTAAATGAAGAAAGTCGATAAAATAACATGCTATGATTACATTTGTAATGGTGCCCTTCTATCATAATTTAGGCAAAAAATGTATTCTTTTTCACACAGCAAAGTTTTTGCATAATAAAAAATGTTTTCAGTGCCATTTTCACAGCCTAGTACTGTCCGCAGGTATTCCTATTCCAAGCATCGAACAACCCAACAATCTCCACCTCCTTCCTGCGTGTGTGTGTAACATGACAATATAGTCATATTGTAAAATACATTTAAAACCACTAAACCAACTTCATTGCAATCACCTCATTCGGTTTAATTCCTTTCTCCTCCATTTTTTATCTGGATCGGTCATCTATTTTAAAAGCATAGGAGTCAAAAAGTTCACACAATTTCATTTGTAAAGTTTTGGGGGGGGAAATTCTTTATTCTTTCTTTCTATTTTACACGATGACCTTAGGAGGAAGAGGTCTTCCAGAATGCATTGACTGAGATAAATTGGACGATGGATAAATACAGAAATAAATGGTTTTCTTGTATCTTGGAGTTGGTCTGCCTTTAACTTCAAGTATGTGGTGTGGTATGGTCCTCTGTTTCCTTTACTTTTTCCACTGCTGGTTTTCGTAGTCCCACTTGGCAGCGAAGCCCTCCACTGGGTTCATTTTCATGTCCAAACCCTCTTCAACTCCTTCTCTTTCCACTCCAGCTCAAATGTGTGTGGGACGGGTCCGTACACTGCAAAGAGACAATATCAAATGTGTCAAGTATGGGTTTGATACACTATTGATAACTAATGATACTTGCATTCCCTCTTTGTGTGAATAATCCATATTTGGAAGATGGAGGCATCACTACACCAAATATTGTACAGATTTGCAGTCATATCATTACCAGTATAGCCATTATACTCACCAAATTTTCTCTGCCAGAGCACAACCAGGCCGGTGAAGCCCAGTAAGAAGAACATCCCTCCGATCACAGTCTTCCACTCCGCCGATCCCTGGTTCATCTCAGCAAAGCTCTGTTTGAAGCTGATGCGGTACACTGTAACATTGGAAACATACAAAAATGTACATGACTTAGAATTGTAATAAATTTAGGCTTACCTATAAACACATTCCTATATTAGTCAATGCAACATTCACTGTTGGGAAAGTCCTCTTCACCAATACATATGAACGTTGGAGCGTCTTATAAAAAGCACGATGCAATGAAGTCTTACATGCAATCTTCTCCTCATTGGAGAGTCCAGCCCAGGAGCCCTTCTCCTTCTCCTTCAGGGACTGCTGCTCAGCACTGAGGTTCTGCACATAGCAGATGTCTGGGAGGGGGTTCTCACGCCTGTCGAAGTAGGCAGGAAGAGTGTACTCCTCTACCTTGGCGACACCTGCAAAGAAAGACACAGAATGGGACATTTAATACGTTTTGCCAACACCAGTTGCCTTCATTTATTTAAACTTTTTTTTTAAATTCTTTGTGTTTTTAAGTGTAAAAATTATTGTCTTACTTTTTAGGAAGACTATGCTGTTAACACCAGAAGAGAAAGCGAAACATTTAAATTGCCTCAAAGAGGGGTTTGAATCTTTCCAGTCATTCCAAAATCCTATACCTATCACCAGAGCTGAAGGCTCAGCTTGCACATTGTATCCAACACAAAGAATATTTGTTAATATTTTTACTAACGGGAATCCTAGGAATAATGTGGTTAAATTACTATTACATTATTTTTGAACCCCAATCCTGCTATGTTAATTGAGAGATTTTTTTCTTAATATAAAGACAACATTCACAATGTCACTGATATTTACACGTGTTAAAAAGTAATCTTGTTCAATAAATGTATAATGAACGTCCTGTAGGCAATCCATCTGAAAGTTATTGTGCCCGCAGTAGATTGGCACAATAAAATAAACTGACACAAACACTGTGCATTGGTATGAGGAATGTTTTTCTGGTGGTTGGATAACATGTTGGGCCAGTCTTTGGTTTGGCTCAAGCACAGTGCCAGTTGTATAAAAGGTGTCAGGTGGCAAGATGGGAGGAGAGATAAAGCAGGTAATTCACACTACCCAGACTCACATTACAGAATGCTAGAGAATTTGATAACAATACAAATAAAAAAAAATAAAAAAACTGTAAAACATGTAAAAGTTAACATTACCATTTATTAATTTCATAATACCATTATTCTCATTAATCAGTTACCAATTTGGGGAAATTCTGGCCTCAATATATGCACATTTAATGAAATACGTTGTTTTACTCTTAAATACATTCATCAATAGTTTGCTTTTAACGATTGTGCATTCTCAGATGACAAACGTTATGGGCTTTTAAAAAGGTTACAGGTGTGTTATCTGTCAGAGGAAAACAAAATTGCTTTCACTTTATCGCGTGCCAAAAATAGAAAGTAGTCCCGTGTCATTTCAGTTTACACTCACCATGTCCTCCACGTACACAGACAGACGTGGAAATGGCACGTTTGCCAATGAGGCTAAGCGCTCTGGTGGTCAGCATTCTGTGGAAAATTTAATATTAGAAATATTAGTAAACTAACACATTTTTATGCACACATGTGAAAGAAAGTGTACACAACTTCACTAAAATTATTTTAATCTTCAAACAAAAGTGTAGTTACTATAACAAATGTACTATTTCTTAAACACATACATAAAAGGTTAATCAAAAACAATTAACTTAATTTAAGCTGCACATTTCTTCAAAGACATTTGAGTGGTTGCAAGTCTATAATATAACATTTACAGCTATGTCTTGTTATACCCTCTTGTATTTAACACACGAGCAGATATATGCGTTAACATAAATTCCAGCAGCTTTCATTAAAATTCTCCTACCTACTTTGTATGCACATGCTGATTTGCTTATCGTTGATATGACATGACAACAGATATCCCGCTAGCTACTCAGTAAAAGCCAAGCCAAATGCTAGCGTTAGCCGCACACACAAGGTCATAGATCCCAGTATCAAATGATTGCAGACATACTAGTTTATATGAG
This sequence comes from Ammodytes dubius, assembly GCA_026122265.1. NCBI lineage: Eukaryota > Metazoa > Chordata > Actinopteri > Uranoscopiformes > Ammodytidae > Ammodytes > Ammodytes dubius. The sequence continues at coordinate 10,557,017 of CM047505.1, forward strand.
AACGTATTGTAAATTGAAACAATTTGCAGTCGACTTAGATTGTTTTTTACGGTCCAATTGCAGATAACTGTAACAATAGTTGTCTCCGCAACACGTCCGCCTTCACGAGTCTGACTCTAGAAGCTAACGGGAAGTTAGCGCGCGTCCTAGCCTGCACCCGCTCTGACAAAGTCACTTGTATAAGCGCATATTTCCGTTAAAAATGCGCCTTCTTCTTCAGTCATTACTTACAATGTAAACGGATATTTTGTCAGGGTGTAAATTAGTGGCAAAATGTTAAGTATTACTATGTAACTGGAAATGCTACTCGTAAAAAAAAATACAACCTTCTCTCTCTCTTCCTTGCTCCTGTCAGCCGATGGTCTAAAAGGAAGTATGACTGTGAGCGGAAATACGTCACTGGGTTGTATATCTGTCTCAGAAGAGGTCAAAGCGGGCCAGACTACACCACTTTTATTAGAATCAATTCGTTAATAGCATGGTTAATAGTAGCCTATTGATTGGGAAAAACATGGGGTCCTTGATTTATTAAAGTGGAATAAATGTTAACTATTATTTTCGTCAGTTACATCTTGAAACATGCTCACATTAGTTGTTGTATTGTGAATGTAGCCTACGTATATCTTGTGAGAATATATCAATAATTGAATAGTCGCCATAGATGGTATATAAAAGTCGCCGACGTTTTGCAAGTGTAATCCTACATTAAGAAATATTATATTTGGCTGCTTTCATTACAGTGACAAAGACGAAATTCATTTTTTTCTTATTAATTTATTTTACCTATTGGGAAGTTCTACATCCACAAATGCATATTCACAAACAAAAAAACTAAAATGTGTGTATTTATAAAGGAATGGCGTGTTTGTATCATAGATAGTATATAATTGTATCTTTAACTGTATCTTTGTATCTTCTTTTTGTCTTTTCTTTTTTGATATTTCCTTTCCTTTTTCTCTTTTTTGGTACACTATGTTTATATTTTTGGTGTTACTTGATACTGCACATGTCATGTATTTATTTGATTTTTATCTATTAATTATTATTATGACCTCAATTATTTTATTCACAATTTTATGATACATCTAAATGTATATCTTTGTATACCCTTGCAATTAACACGTCTGCTCTTTTTGTAAATTGATACGAAGCATGGACCTATAAAGAAAGATACGAAGGGATAAAAAAAGACAAAGCGGAGCATGAGCGCCTCATTTTTACGACACTACCATTGCGGTTTACGGCGCCACCGGTGCTGCAGTAACGAGTGTAAGGTGGAAGTAAGATTAGCTTCTATGGCTACATTTCTTGAAACCGAGTAATTCCTACAGCGCTAAAAGACTCCAGTTATTTTTTCCGATTGTTAAGCTTACATGTACGTGTTAGAGGGCGTAGGTAAAACACACACACTGACAGCAAGGGGACTGCTGAGGTAGATATTTACTTTTCTACGTGCATTAAGTTACATGTAACGTTAGCTAACGGCGTGTAGCCACTCTTTAACTGTCACTACTTTGGCAGGATCCGTCGCTCTTCTCACTCTGCCGATTGTCTTATAAACATGCCTATTCAGCTGACAAGTCAGGCTTACTGTAAAATGGTTTTACACGCTACTAAGTATCCTCATTGCGCCGTCAATGGATTGCTGGTGGCCGAAAAACCCAAGGAGAAAAAGAGAGACAGCCACAGTGAGCCAGTGTTGTGTGTGGACTGTGTGCCGCTGTTTCACGGCACTCTCGCTCTGGCTCCTATGCTAGAAGTAGCCTTAACACTGGTAAGTTACCCGCTTGTAAACATTTACACAGTCAACTCTGTAACTGTATTGAGTGTGTACACCCAGCTTTAAACTAGTGTAGCCCGATACAATAGTCCTACAATACAAGACATCAGTTTCTGTTGAAAGTTTGGATTTGATTCGACCTCATGGTCATTTGGTGGGCTCTAGTTTGTGGTGCTGCTCTGTACAAACAGGTGTTTTTCCTATTCAGATAAATAGATAAATGGGGGTTAAATCCGGGTCTCGACATATCTCCAAACTAGTTTAAATCAAAAACTGAACAATATAGCCTTTATAAACCCGGTTTATATTGCAGGTTACTTTTAGATTACATTGGTTTCAGCTATGTCTTCCTAATACTCTGGATAGCACTATACTGGTGGTGTGTAGTTCCATGTTTATTTTAATTACCTTGCTGAGAATGTATAGGGTCTGACCTCTGCTGTCCCTCTTCCCCTTTGTTCTTTCATGTTGGCTCCACGACCCCTCCTCCTGCTACGTCAGATCGATACTTGGTGTAAAGAGAATACGTATGTGATTGTTGGATATTATCAAGCCAATGAACGCACAAAGGATGCAAGGTACACACAACTAAAATGAACAAGAACGCCCTCCGAACCAATGCGTACAATCTCTGCACTCTGATGCACTAACCTCTTGCTCCGCTCTCTTTCAGACCCAACCAAGTTGCGGAAAAAGTTGCGGCCAGGATTTGTGAGAACTTCAGCGAAGCAGCTATTGTGATGGTACCTACCTACTTAGGCTTTTGTAAATGGATAATACATGTATATGAATACTTAGACTGCAGACTTACTGACTCAAAGTATGTGGTTAGTTAAACAAATCTTTTTCCCCCTCAGCTGGATAACAGTAGATTAACAATGAGCTGTTTCGAGCCCATTGTTCTCATCTATGATCATCACGAGAACAAGTGGAAAAGCAGAGATGTAACTCAGTAAGTGTCTCTGTGTTAAGACCTATTTCACTGTGATACTTGTACGTGTGTGTGTGTGCTTCAAACTCGGCTTCTGGAATACAGGTTCACTGTGCTCTCTAAATGAGTTGCAATATTTCGCAAAATCATGTACATACATTTGTGTAGATATGTCTTAGGTGTTAAAGGTAGAGTTAGCTATTCTGGAGAACGCTTTTCTCAAAAATATTTCTTCTGTGGCAATCCGTAAATATCACCTCACGAGATACTACCTGGCTGTATGTACTGTGCGCTGAAAAAGTAGCTAGTGTTAATACACAGCCTAGGCTCTGTAAACTGGTTTGTAAACAAAGGGTATGCAAACAACAGGGGCCCACCAAAGCAAGCAACATGCCCGTTTACAGAACCTTGGCTGTGTATTAACACTGGATTTCTTTTCAGCGCACACACACAGTACAGACAGGTAGTTGATATTGAGGAGACTTTCACTGATTTTGACAAAGTGATTTTGACAACATGCGTTTTCCAGAATAGCTGACTGCACCTTTAATTGACACAAACATTGACATTGATATTTTCTGTCTGTCTTCTAGCGACTGCTTTGAGGACTGGAGTGAAGCCCAGAAGATCACATCTGCTCTGTTAGAGGGCAGGACCTACGAGAGCCTGATTGACTTTGACAATCACCTGGATGATCTACGGAACGACTGGACCAACCCCGTCATCAACAAGGCTGTCCTGGATCTGTGCTAAGACCTTTAGTCAGGAATGATTACCCTAAACACATACACACACACAGAAATATTGCTGCCATTTCAGCATGCATGATGCTACTTATGGTGTAGCACAGGAGTACAGCTATGCTGAACTTAATAGTCTTTGATCCATCCAAAGGCTCCCTTACTAACAGGAACTTGCAGAGCTCCGTTAGCCAAAATCTCTCAAGGGCAAGTGCCATGTGTGCACTGTTGGCACGCGTCAACCTTAACAAGTGTGATACTGAGGCGACGAAGGCAAAATATGTGTTCGAATGCAATTTAAATGTTCTTTTGTCTTTTCCTGCAACGGTCTGTGTTTCGTCATAGTTGTGTGCATAAAGTTTAATTCTAGAGTATTTGATCTGTTGTTTTCCCTCTTTAACTTTTATGGCCATTTTCCATACAGAGAGGAAGTCTTTGTGTGTGTCCTACATTATATAGAATTTTTAGGTGATGATTGTACTACTGAGATATAATACGATTATTCTTAATTAAACTTCTAGTTTTTTTTTAAAGCCCTAAAACAAAATTCACATGTAAAACTGTAATCCGACGATGTTTTGGGGCAGATACATTAAAGAGAGGATGCATGCATGTTTCCTGCATGTCTCTCCTGCAGCTGTCAATGGTGCCGCTTCGGAATGTCATTCTGGATGATATACATGTTGGCCTATTGGATTTTTAATATTTTTTCTGGGATATTTGTTCAGAAATATAATGCACAGAATCGGATCACGGGAATGTGTGAATTTTGTTTTATGTCTGGTATCTGATTTAATAAATAAGTAGTATTTATTTATATACTTAAATGACCACTATTTAATAAGTAATGTTAAAAAAAGTTAAATACTTAATGTGAGGATACAGAACTACCTTTATATTTGACGTTAGATTTAACCAGTAAGAGCTAATTGTGTGGACATAACTTTTTTTTTTTTTTTTACAGAAATTTTATGAACTGAATGTACAATGAAACCTAAACCTTTTGAAATTATCCAAGACTTTGTCAGACTCTTCATTTCGTAAATGACTTTCCTGTTTGTCCTATTACCAATTGTTTTACAAAAAGTAGCTAAATCACTCACATTTCCAGTGCTGTAGCCGCTTTGTCTTAGTTCTTAGATTATGGCCTCTAATGGGAAGGTATTTTGGAGAACATACAATTTATTTTTTATGTCAGTTTGCATGACATAATTTATCTTAAAAACAGTTATGTTACAAATGGTGAAGTAGAAACACGGAAAAAAGGCGATAGTAATCAAGAAATCACATCATGACTGCAGTCAATTAACAGCAACTGCTCCTACCTTTTATCTTCATCTCCACTCAATGATTCCCTCAAGTTCAGTCACTGATCAGATTTCGACTCATCGCACACTGTAATCATTCCAAAAGTATAACTCACTGATCATAAGGCTAATAAACTATCACAATTAGATTTTGCCACTCATACTGTAGACCCAGTGAAAATGACAAGGTTGGTAGCCTATATTGTACTTCCTACTCCAAAACATCTATAGCCTAGAGATGAACATATAGCATATCTAATGCAGTGTTTCAGGTTGTCCAGTATATAAAGAAATTAAAATGTCCACATTGAAAACAATATCTACTTCCATTAACAGTATTAGTAATGTAAAGACAGAGCTTTGTAAAAGAGTATATTTAATTGACTGTGTTATAACGTCTACCTAAGTAGCCTAAATGATCTAAATATTGAAGTATTTAGGCTACTTAGATAGACTATCACACAACGGCTTCTACTAACTACTTTTGTATGATACAAAAAAAACTATTGAACAAGTGTAAGAATAAGAAACACCGCAAAATAACAATGAAACGGGAGTCACAAGTGCAGTAATGTAAGATAAACCACCACAGTTTCTAGGTTAACTGTCGTTTTCGTCCACCTGTTTATCACTTGGTGTATGTCGCCATCTAGTGGTACTTGGCCTGAACTGTTGCTTCGGTCACGTGACCCACCTAATCTTTCCTGCCCGGGCAGAGCAAAACATTAAGGTATAGCCATTGTCGTCACGGCCAAAACGGGCTCCTGTGTGCGCCCCGCCAGCAAACAACCTTAAAACTGAACGTTTTATTTTATATACGCGTACTATTTCATACAAAGACAACGAAGTAGTCGAAGTGAATTAAAAAAAAGGTATGACGTGTTGGTTCGGCTCACCTCGCGAGATTACACTTCCGGTTGATGACGTCGCTGTCTCATCCTTCGTTTTCCCTGTGCGTTCATGAAGCCTGTAGCGCGGGAAACAACCAACAAGCCGTGTAGATTTGAGGCAGTAAAGTTTGTGGATATACATTACTAATATCCAAACGGACATCTAACATGGATCCCGCGGAGGTAGAGTTCCTTGCGGAGAAGGAGATGGTGAATATAATACCGAATTTCAGTCTGGACAAGATCTATTTAATCGGGGTAAGTAAGCCAGATATTTTTGTATTTCCTACAATGATAGAGGTGACTGTTGTACTACTCAAGCAACGTTCGCCACTTTAGCTCGACTTCAACATTAATTTTAGCCAAACCTTACAGTTTTTTGACGAGCTTTCGTGTATTGAGATTTCAGTTTTCCATATCTTCTGTTGCATGTGTCAGTGGCGTTAGTATTACGTCAACGCATGCAGACAATTCAGCAGCTGCGAGCTACACAACGCCATAGTGTTTACATGCTCATGGACGTGGTGGGAACAGGTTGTCACACAGAACAGGTTGTTCTGTGTGACAACAACGACCGTGTTCAGCGCTCTAAAGTCAGTGTCTTTCTGTCCTCAGGGAGACCTGGGTCCCTTCAACCCTGGACTGCCAGTGGACGTTCCTGTGTGGCTGGCCCTTAACCTGAAACAGAGGCAGAAGTGTAGGATTGTCCCCCCTGCGTGGATGGATGTTGGTAAGATATACAGCAGGAACCAGAATAGTTCATCTTAGGTCCAGGTGTTTGTCATGACTTCATCATTCCAGCACATGTGAATATGACTGTCTTCTTGTGCGTGCTTTTAACACATCTAACAGTAAAATCTGCTTTATTTCTGTCATGCGCAAAATTAGGTTCGTATTAAGTCAATGTCATAATTTGATATCATTTACAGTATCTAATCAATTACTATGTGCAAATAGTTCTTCTTTCAACATCACCTGTAAACATTTGGAAAGAGTCAAACTGTCATTTATAATACTACCACTTTAAAGCTGCAGTGTCTAATTTTTTCACTGTAATATTTGGCAAAACTGTCATAATAGCCATTCAGCTATATGTAGGTGAAGTGGTCTGAAAATATTTTTTCATCACTTTGCTCCCCCCTGCCTCTGTGTGCTGCCCCCCAAAATTGCCACCGCTCATGTTAATTTTGACCAATCAGAGCAGGCTCAGATACTGCGTTCTTATTGGCTGTGGGACTGTCCGTTCACTTGGCAACGACGTTGATGCGTCAGTTGCGTGCGCGTTCACGACCCTAGCAGTCTGAAACTACTGTTTGGCCCTACTACGGCAGACAGCGAATGGCAATGTCTTCACCAACGAACTATCTATACTATACTATCTATGCAACGAACCCTCAATTTACCATTCCCCGGATACCAACAACTAACACGGTGGGAGGACAGTGTGTACACATTGGAGGAGGAAATGTAGTCGGGCGGCTGTTGCTGTATGAAGCCGCTCGGGGAAGACGTGTGGAAAGTGAGCCAGGAGAATGGGCTTCCTTTGGCTGTGCTTGAGCTGATAAACCAAGTTAGCACCGGTCGGATAGCATTAGTTAACTCACCCGGTTGTGTGCAGCCACCACCTCCATATAATGAACCGAAACATAACTGCTAAGTCCGGAGAACTTCCACGAAAAGTACAACGAAGCACCGGTGTTTATCTACGCCGCCTCCCTGCTACACCGCTACCCGACAGTGTTCACCTGCTGGCCGGCTAGACTGCTACTAACCCCCGGCGCCGTCCAACTGGCTTCCCCGTCTCCAGCGAAGCTACAACCGGCACGCTCCACTCCGGTTGTGTGCAGCCACCACCTCCATAATGAAGCGAAACATAACAGCTAAGTCCGGGGAACTTCCACGAAAAGTAGGCCTACAACGAAGCACCGGTGTTTAGCTACACCGCTACCCGACAGTGTTCACCTGCTGGCCGGCTAGACTGCTGCTAACCCCCGGCGCCGTCCAACTGGCTTCCCCGGCTCCAGCGAAGCTACAACCGGCACGCTCCACTCCGGTTGTGTGCAGCCACCACCTCCATAATGAAGCGAAACATAACTGCTAAGTAACTTCCACGAAAAGTACAACGAAGCACCGGTTTGTCTACGCCAGCCACGGTCCCGTCACAGCCAGGTAGGGTAATGTAGGATACTTGCCTTTATTTTGTACTGCCGTGCACACAATGGTGCTGTAAATGTGTTTGGTATGGTGCTCCCTTGCTGTTTGTGTGAATCTGCAATGCTGTTTTAAGGCTATTTGTTCTGTTTAGTTGCTGTTAATTTGTCTTTTGGCACAATTGTTGGCCGTGTGTTGTTGTTGTTTTTGTGCGGACATGATCGCTGTTGTGTCGGGTCGGCCAAGGTTGATAACTTGATAGGGGAATAAATATATCGGGGATGGGGGGGAGACACTAGGTGCGTTGGGTAAAACATGAACGCGCTTAGCTGTCGTTCGGAGGGAGGAGCTGCAGCAGGTAGAGCGTTGCGAAAACAGCCGTTGGGATCCCAACGGCTCCCAACGGCTCCCAACGGCTGAAATTAAACACTGCAGCTTTAATGTGCAATATGACATTTCACCATCACAGACTATCTGTTCTTAATGAGCCTCTGTTTATTTGCATTCTTTAAAATTTGTATTTTTAGAACACTTAACTTTTGTAACACTTATTTTTCACTTATTTTGTATTCTTTGTTTCTGTGTCTGTACTACCACTAGGATTTGCAATTAACTTGCAATTAGCTTAAAGAGTTTAGACCGTCAAACTGACCCACTCTTAACAGGAGTCAATAGTGCACCTTTTGTTGGTTGCACTTTTTTCAGCTCAGTACATGTGGTGACATGTCAGTCAATGCCCCAGCGTGACTCAAATAATGGTGTATTTCTAATAGTGTTTGGCCAACAAAGCAGGTCTGAGGTACATAGGAATATGATGCATCAGTGACTGCAACGGATATACTTCTTTATGCGATTATTTAATTGCTCAAGACGAATATATGATAATGCCGGCCTTATGGTCTGCAGATGCCAGGTGTGCTGTCCAATTCTTTCCTCCTTTGTTGCGTAACAGGACAAAAGCCGGCAAGGAAGAAAGACAAAAATTAAACTTGTATGACCGGCACACCTGACAGAAGTCAATGTGTCTCCTTAAATGACGTTGTGTTTGATGCTTGTTGACACCACACAGAGAAACTGGAGGAGATGCGAGACCTTGAGAGGAAAGAGGACACCTTTACGCCTGTTCCCAGTCCGTACTACATGGAGCTGACCAAACTGCTACTCAACCAGTGAGTCATATCAGCCCAAGTGGTAACGAAAAGGTTTGGGGAAAAAATGCCCCCATACTGCATGTGGCACTCTATACCTCACATGATGATGGTGGTGTTGTGTGTGTGTGTCTCCTCTAGTGCATCGGACAACATCCCCAAAGCAGATGAGATCCGCACACTGATCAAAGACATCTGGGACACACGCATTGCCAAGCTGCGCCTCTCCGCAGACAGCTTCATCAGCCAGCTAGAGGCTCACGCCAAGGTAAGACTGATCGCTTAGTTTACACATACTGTTTACAGGATATTCAGTCAGATCATCGATTAGTCAAAAAAACTTTTTGGCAAGAATTTTTAGTCATTTTCCTACCCACATTTTGGCTTCTTAAATGTGGATTTTTAATGGTTGTCTGTCTTTACTCTGCTGCTGTGATAGTAAACTGAATAGGAAGCACATTAGCTGGCTCACTGGGAATATGGGATTTGTTTTTCTTCCCTCTATTTTATCTCATAGACTAAGCTTTTAAAGGTTCAGTAAGCGGAATGGTCAGTTTAGCTAACTTCCTGTCAGTGACTGCAGTTAGCAGTCCCCTCGTCACCACATTAATGCACTGCGGTCTTTAAGCAGCGAGTTATTTAGCATCATCTCAGATCCGTAAGTGTGATAAAACATGATAAAAACCATCAAAACAGACATTGAGAAGGATTTTTACTTGCTCTGCCATTGTAGGCGCATAAACATTCACCCGTCTGTCGCTCTGCACGTGCACCGGCAGTGAGACGGGTGCCGGTTTGTAGCGTTCTCTCATCTGATTGGTTATCAGTAGTGGGATCCCCGAAAAGTTTATTTGCCGATTACATGCAGAGCGAGTGACTGAGAGATCGGCTTTATGAAACGCGCACACTATGTAAGTGATCACTGTTTGAATAAAGAGCGATTTAACACTTATATAAACATAAATAAATCGCTTACTTCACTTTTAAACTGATCAGTTGCAAAAAAAATTGGTTGCACCACGACAGGGTATTTGCAACATAGATACATAGTATAGGTGTACAATCTCATTGGTTTGTATTGGGTTTCAAGAAGAAAATTTAAGCTCAAACATTCATTGGGTCAAGTTGAACCTTTCATCAACATATCTCCATATATCCCCTTGACTTGTGGCCTCTCTCTCTGTTACGAGATAACTTCTGTTATTTTAACTTTTAAAGGTGCACTATGTAACTTTGGATATGTCAGAGAAGTGAGCATTGTCTTAGGTATATTCTCCTAACTCAATAGACAAACTTTCCTCACAGGAAAATGAGCTCTCAGAAACACTCTTTGAAGTTAGAAAGCAACATTTAAAAGTCACTGTTTCGCTGTTTCTTGTTCACTGCAGCAGGGCCCACAGTTTTGTTTACAAACATATTCTTCTAGTCTGACATTTGGTTCCAGGTGCCTCCAAAATAATTTTGATTTCATTACGATATCATTATTAAAAACTCAGAATTGCACGTAGAGAACACATGTTTTGTAAAATAAATATCAAATACATCCCCTTCCCCAGATACTGCATAGTACACCTTTTAACTGAACATGCTCTGTGCTTCTGCCTCCCTCCTTCAATAGCTGGACAATCTAACTCTGATGGAGATCAACACCATACGATCGTTCCTCCTCGACACTCTCAACTGCATGTACAAACTACGCTCCAACCTGCAGCCTGGCTCCAGTAAGGCACAGGCCACCGACTATTGATACGCAAGATGGCGGCCATCTTGGACACATTTTTAGATATTGTCCCAAGAATATGAGAGGACTGGACTGAGGTGTCTACTCACTCACCAGACACTTCAATACTCCAAAGACTGTTTCCTCAGAGACTCAACCCACCACATGTATGGTAAAGGCTGAGTGAAACTTTGACTTTTTCGACTTTTTAAAGAGAGGTTATGTCTTTTTGGGGTAAGAGGTGCATTAAACTGTACATATTAAAATCATGCGGGCTGTGTAAGTATCGGCTGTTTCATACCTGTGAATATTTCATGTAGGAACCTCACTATAACGTTTGTATGTTGGTAAGCGACAAAATAAATGTATTTTTGTGTATCAAGGGGTTTTTCTTGTTTTTCTTTCTTTATACTGTACTTTTCACTACAATTTGAAGAAGAATCATCACTCAAAAAGCCTTTCTCTGGCTTCACACACCTGTGTACAGTTACATTTTGCTGAACAGAAATGTGTAAAATCTCAACATGACAACTGGCAGCACCTATCTCTCTCCATCTGAAATCAACACTGCAGTATGTAAAATATCAATCAGCCACACGTTTAAAAAAAAAATATTCCTTATGTATATTGTCATTTTTTTTGTATCTACAACTCCAACCAAATGTAACTTGTCACTGGTTTTTGCCATACAGTTAAATCTGGTTGGAGTTCTGTTTAAAAACATAAGAATGTTTGCCAAGAAGAGTCGAGAATTTTTTTTCTTGTTAACATATGCTCGTATGTTTTCAGTGTTCCACCCACATGTGAAAAAAACCTTAAAGGTTCAGTAAGCGGAATGGTCAGTTTAGCTAACTTCCTGTCACTGACTGCAGTTAGCAGTCCGCTCCCTTGTCCCCACATCAATGCACTGCGGCCTTCAAACAGCGAGTTATCTAGCATCATCTCAGATAAGTAAGTGTGATAAAACATGATAAAAAAAACATCAAAACAGACATTGGGAAGGATTTTTACTTTCTCCGCCATTGTAGGCGCATACACATTCACCCATCTGTGCTCTGCGCGTGCACCGGCAGTGAGACGGGTGCCGGTTTGTAGCGTTCTCTCTTGTGATTGGATATCAGTTTCGGGATCCCAGAAAAGTTTATTTGCCGATTACATGCAGAGCGGGTGACTGAGAAATCGGCTTTATGAAACACGCACACTATGTAAGTGATCACTGTATGAATAAAGAGCGATTAACATAAATAAATCGCTTACTTCACCTTTAACCTACCAGCAAACAGACCAAGGTTGATATTGAACATTTTTGAAATATTTTATTTTTCTTTTTTGTCTGAAATCACAGCCATATATTCATAAATACCTAATTACTACATTCAACAAAGAATATATTACATTACAATGAATTCAAACAAGTACATTTTTTTTAAAAACAGGATTTCACAGCATCTAGACATCCTCCACTGAGTAACTGGGGCTATTGCATGTGGGCGTGCGTTGGGCTGGAGACGCTAGGGAGGCTGGGTAAATGGGTTCACTGTACTGCACCTCCCTCCCTGGGTCATTGGCAGCTTACCTCAGTGTACATACTCCCTCACTAACTCATCGGCTCTTGGCTCTCTTCTGCTCTGTAAAAATGACAGACGATCCTAAGAACTGGCCTGGGACTTTATTAAAAAAAAAACGTATGATTTTATAAGGAATTATGTGTCGGTTCTTGACAAGCACATATTTGAATGGTGTCAGACATACAGAAGACGCTTGTGATGTAAGATGTTAAGTCCCTGATCATTGCAGTTACGTGTTTGGTCTATCTAGTGGACTGCCACTCATTCACATGCTCCCAAATTCTTGAGGCACTTGTAATGAAGTATGAAGGGGATTATTTGTGCTTTAGTTTGATTTTTCTATAAACTTTGAAATACTGGAATCCTTCTCTCATTTCACACCAACCAACACACCTCTATAACTCTTGCAGCTACCCCTTCAATACATGCTTTTTGGAGTTCAAATTGCACATACAACCATAAGGCTGAGGCAACATAAGTTATAGGGGCGAAAGTCAGTGGCCCAAGCTCAGGGCAGAGCTGACAAGAAGGATTAAGGGCACACAGAGGAAGTAAATTTGATTTAGCTGGCCTGTCTGATTTTATATGTACTTAACTTGGCAGTGCCCAGTTTGAATCGACTTTTGTGGTGTTGGCATGTTGGCAATTTTAGTAAGTAAGGGTATTAAACATTGGAACATGGCCATTCTGGTTTGAATGTTGTTTGGCTGTCTAATTGCATCTCAATTTAAGAATAGGAACCCAGAATGCTACTGTTTTTTTTTCATTTTGGCACTATGCTGATAAGGGCTTAATCTTGTAAGGCGTAACATTATGCAAACCGTCATATAGAGTCCAATGCTATATGTAAATGTCATGCAAAGTGGAGTGGAAGGTCCAATGGTTGGAGAACGCATCAGGAACCAGTTTAGTCAGCTGGCTGATTAAGAGACTCTTCATGTCTTAAAAAATAATCAAGTATGACAAGTGACCAAAACAAAACAATAGAAAGGTATGTCACTGTGGATGTGTATAAGAGACTAGTCATGCCATCAGCAGTGAAGCGGACCAGTGGAGTTGTTGTTGAGAAGGGCATTCAAACAGAGAGACGCATGTTGCTGTGAAGGGAAGGGGATGAGCCGTGTCTCAGATGCCAGGTGAGGTGGCTGGGACTCAGCTGCGCAGTGCCGAGAGAGAGAGAGAGAGTAAGAGACAGAGTGTATCCTGTGTTCTCTCTCACTCGGGTTAAATGTCTCAAAATGAGCTGTTCTGGCCAGCAGCAGTACAAACACTAAAAGCAAGGCTTTTCTTTTCCATCCCCCCTCAAAAAAAAGCAGAAACATATAAAAATGGCAGGCTTTTTTTCTTTTAAAAGAACAATGATTAAAGTAATAAAAACATACAAAAATTCTTTTTAAGTCTTCATATTATATACAATACAAGGCCGAAGCACCTCTTTAAAATTCTTATTCTCAATTTTTTTTTTCTATTTCGAAATAAAACATTTTTCCTTAATTCTTTCCAAAAAAATGTGCATTTGTCTAAGTTCTTCCCTAATTTTGAACAGTTCTTTGTTTGTAACACAGTACCAGCAGGTAGTTCTTCAGCTTTTTTTTAGATTCTTAAGTGCATTTTCCCAGTCCAAAAGCTCATGTGGCCACTGTGATAGAATCAGTCCCGGCTGGGCCAGGAGCCTTTTGGAGCGTTCAAGTCTCTTGATGACACACAGCCCCTCCTCTACTGGGGCAGAGCTGCTCCCTCATTGGCAGGATTGTCTTTGTAGCTTGTGGCGGTGAGGGACGCAGGGACCCAACAATAGAGCAGCAGGGACTGAAGACTGCTGTGAAAAGCAGGTGCATGTGTGTGTGTGTGTGTGTGTGTGTGTGTCCTTGTGTGTGAGTTGGTGTTGATCTTCAGGTTCACCTGCCCCGTGCTCTAACTGGGAGGTTGGCTACATTGGCACACGTTAGCGGCTCGAGGCACAGTCCCTGGCTGGCCACAATCCAAAGACTGCCTGTCCTTCACTGTATGGTCCTGTATCATCCATCTATCCATTCACTCACTCATCCATTCATCTTATCCAGCCACGTGGACCAGGCCATGAAAAATAAACTCTGTGTGTCAGTCTGAAAGGGGAGGAGTCCCGGGCCTAGGGGGCCTATCAGGTGGGTGTGTTGGGGGTCACCTGGGAGGGTAGCCTTTATACTGCCCGCCCCTTGGCCAGTGTGTCTGTGGCAGCGTCAAACACTTCCTGAAGTGCTCCAGCTCTGCTTGGAGCTTCTCCCTTTCCAGCGCCAGCTTCTGTCTCTGGGACATCAGCTCCTGGACACAAGAAATCATACAACAAGTTAACACAAAATCAAGACGACAAAGATTTAATTCTAAATCAATAGACACCAATACATCTACAGTTAAAGGAATGGTTTCTGATGCCTTGCCTTGAACTGTGAGAGTGAGACAACAAGCTAAAACTAAAAGAGTGCAAATTTTCATTCATTTTGTCCACCCGGGTTAATACTGTCCATATTATGACTGACAATCAAAGAAGAATGGGTGGAGAGGAAGGGAAATGTGTAGCAGGTGAGTATTGATACACCTGGGCTTAGAGATGACTCAAAACCTGTTAGAAGGCACAATAACAATGTCGCTGTGTATGCATCATCTTACCCCCATGCTATGAGACATCTGCTCAGCAGTAAGACTGAGGTTGTAGTTCTGAGCTTCTAGTCTTCGACACTGACTCTGCAACACATGTCGCTCCAAACTTTGCTCTAGAGGACGAAGCCAGAATTGGAGAAAAATGGGGAAAAAGAAACAACAGAGTTAGGGGTTAGCGGATGCAGATGTAGCACGGGTAAAAGTTTATTCAGATGCATTTATTTTCATTTTTAGAGAGGGGTAATAAAATACACCCGTTGGGTTGTTTGTTTTAAAAGGCTCAGATCAGGTCGCTATTAAACTTGTGTTGAAAGCTGAATACCACCCTCTAGTGTTGAAAGAGTGTCACAACAACTTAAAAATCAATGCTCTTCTTGTGTAGTGAGTGATTTAAACCACCAGTCAATACTTGACTGAGTACACTACTGCTTTAAGATGAAAACACTTGATCTCAAAATTCCATTTCATCCAGGAAGAAAGGGCAAAACTAAACCATGAACCTATCCGATGAGGTAATGGTGGCTTTTACATGAGGTATGGGTTATGAAACCTATCCCTGCGTTCCGAATCGCATACTCTTTCTTTTTTCTATTCTACATACTACATCTGACGATAAAAATAATCTAGTGAGGATGTAGTATGCTACAATTGGGACATACTTTTACTTATTTATTTCATCATAACATTGCGCCATGATCTTGCCTCTTGCTTTTACATCCGTCGCATCCCCATTTGTTTTCATATGGAGGCTCTGGTTATGTGACGTCACTTCAGGTGCGCACTGGATTATGGGTCAGAATCGCCCAAATACGATGCTGTTTTCAACACTAAAATTCTTGGCCAGATGTAGTAGACATTTTCTTTCTAACCGTCCTAAATCTGGCCACAAGAATCGGGACATCCTAAATCTTTTTTTCTACCATACAAAATAGTAGAAGGTATGCGATTGGGAACGCAGGGCTATATATAATACAGGGTGGAGGAGCCATAAAACAGCAGCACGTGATACACAGCATGTTCAGTGTGGCTGCATGCTTACCTTCAACATATTCCTGATAGGCTTCAAATATGGATTCGATCCCCTTCCACTTGGAAGTAGGCGGCTCCTCTTCCTCCTCCTCCTCTTCCTCCTCTGATTCGTCAGGACCAGACATGTCCTCCCTGGTCCCTGAGGCGTCCCCCCGGTGCTGCTGCTGCTGGGGGGGGACAGGGAAGTGCTGGCCGTTGGGTTGAGAGTGTGGGGGATGCGAGTGTGGATGGGGAAATGATGATGTGCGTTGGGGTAAGATTGTGATTGTGATTGTGATTGTGAATGGGGCTGATGCTGCTGCTGCTGCTGTGTGGCCGACCAGGGGCGCTCTGAAGCTCTGGAATGTTGTAGTGAACAGAGGACTCCTGGAGGTGGGAGGACTCTGACATCCCCGACGCGCCACCTACAAGGACAGGACGGGAGAGAGAGAGAGAGGAGGAGGGGTTGTTAGACTTCATCCATTTTTATGTGATTTCAATTGGTGGTGAAAGGATTGGTTGGTTACGCTAGGGCCATACATAACAAGAAAATGTCCAGCACAAATCTCGAGATCGTGGGTTTCTCAGAGCAACAATCTACAATCCGAAAGGTATTCAATCATTCACCATAGAAGCCCGGAAAAACTAATAATTATTCAAATTTGAAGCAGGAGGGAAACGTGATTTAAAAGTTGTTGGTCAAATAGATTTTACTATCAAAATATACCAAGCATTCCAATTTGAGTTTCAATCAAATCACATGTTCAGATTTGATGTTACTTGTGTTTTGGTCTGTTGATTGGACAAGGGATACAACTAAAAAAAAAGTTAACCCGAGATTTTTCGGACTAAATGATTTCTTTAATGAAGTGGAAAAATGAAGGTCCTGCCTGACCTTTCACCCCAGCCTTACTGCTTGACAGGTGGTCTCCCTAATCCCTAGCCACTATACCGTCCTGCTGCCCGTATGCCTTCTTACCTTTGTGTTTCTGCAGAGCCTTCTGGGTGGACTGGAGCACTGATTCGTGGAACTGCTGGGCGAATTCCTCTGGGGTGAAGCTGTCCCAGGGCTTGGTGCGCCCGTTGCCGCTGTGATGGCCCTCTTTAGCCTGCAGGGGGAGCGGAGGAGGCCTCAAGCTGTTGAGCAGGCTGGAGCTCCGCTTAGCCACTGGGCCCTCGCTGGGCCCCCGGGCCTTGTCTGGGTGGACAGCTGGGGAAGGGGGTTCCTTTGGTCTTAATGTCTCCCCCAGGGACTTGGGATGGCCGTTGGGGGATGACGGGCAATGCGAGGAGGGGCTGTGTGGTCGGACACTGTGACTGTGGTGGTGGTGGTCTTCTGATTCACTGGGAGGCGGGGCTAGTGCAGAATCTGTAGTCAAATGAACATGTGTTAAGTCGTGCTGAGGTCATGATTGACATTAATACAGATGGAACGCTGCGATTAGATGTTTTGAGTTATGCATCGCCATCTCCTACCCAGATACATTCTAGAAATGTGTAAATAAACTGCTCTTCAGGAAGGAGAAAGTGTTTTTATGAGTATGTTCATGTGTCTCACCAGAGATATCTGCTGGAGGGCTCTTACATAGTGGATGAGGGGCATGTCTGATGGTATCCAAGGTAACGCTCTTTTCTTTAATGGCTTGAAGCAGCTCCACCACCCTTTCATTATCTGAGACATGAAATGTAACAAATGTAACATGTAAATCTTTGTAGCATTAGTCCTGTCTGTCGTATTTTCACAATTTAATAAGCGCCTATATCTCCTAGAGTGTGTGTGTGTGTGTTTGTATGTGTGTTCATAAAAAGGGGATTTAGTGTGGGAGGTTGTATGCTGCCATCTGAAGGCAGCAAACAGTAAATCAAGTGGATTAAACTAGGATCACTGTAAACCCATAGCTGCCACTCCCAATCCCTTCTCAGTGTGTGTTTGTGTGTGTGGCAATCCCATCATCAGTTTGTGTGTGTGTGTGTGTGTGTGTGTGTGTGTGTGTGTGTGTGTGTGTGTGTGTGTGTGTGTGTGTGTGTGTGTGTGTATAACTGCAGACAGAAACCTAACAAGGGAAATGTAATGTGAGGCATTACATTATGCATACACTATTTAATAGGGGCTGTATATAATACAGGGGTTTGAGGTTTAAATGCATGTCCATTGTTTGACCCCCTTTTTGATTTCCTTCTAGGCTGGAGTCAACATGTTAATGAGAGTGCAGTGCAATGTAAAGCAGGCAGAGCTCAGCCATAGTGGAGAGTCAGCAGGCTGCGGAGCCAACAGAGAATAACTACTACTTTCAAGTATGCAATCAGTCTCCTCCATTAGTCTGCTTAAAATGAGACGTCAAAGGCAGAGACATGATAGGGGTAATGGACGGGGACGTTTCTATGTCATGTAAAGGGCACTGGGTTAGGTCTGTGATGGAAGTGGCTTCTGACTAGCTCCAATACTGTGTGCAGTGCTATGCCTTCGGATACAGCTCAAGCAATTATGAATTTAACAAAAAAAAAGGACTACAAACTATTTCCTTCACCTAATTCTGAAATGTTTACCATTGAAGGCAATGGACAAAGATTCCCGGGCTCACTCTTTAATTAAAAAAAAGGGCATTTAAGAGCCATGGTTTATTTAATTAGGAATAGCTAAGAGGGATTGTTATGCACAGTTTAGCTTCCATTCATTAAGTTCTTTAAACTAATTAAACAAAACAGTTGGTAATAAACTAAAGACCTGTTCTAACTGACAGAATCAACCCGTTTTAATTTGGCTTTAGGCTCTTAGAGCAAAAAAACACTGTGTTCTAAAGCGCTGGTCAATATTTAGATTTGTGGTTCTTTTGCTTCCATAACATGCCCTTTTTTCACACTGCTTCTATACTAACCTATTTGTAGTTTTAAAAGAGATGTAGTTAGATATTGCCAAATTTGCATATTCTTTCAAAAAAAATAATATATAAATTATGTAAGTAATCAACTGCAAAATCTTATGATGATATCTATACGTGAAACATTTGACCCTATTCACCCCGTGCGAGTACATACTCCATATATATCTGAACATTCCCAGGTCCCCTACCTTTCCTCTGCTGCACAGTGACGTGGGACAGTCTGAACATGGTGAGGAAGCGTTTCTTGCCCTCCAGCTGCGGCGCCTGTCCATCTCCTCGGGGGTGAAGCGTGTGCTGAGCTGTGCAGGGGGAGGGGGGGTGCGTTTGGACTGGGAGGCCGGTGGAGAGGGGCTGCGCTCCCTCAGCATCCTCCTCCTCTTCCTCCTCTTCTGCTGCACCAGGCATTCCGCCGGCCCGTCGTGGTCAGGCCAAACGGCCCAGGAAGTCAAGTTTCTGTGCAAAAATAAATAAAATAAAGTTGAATGCTTTTGTCTGATGCTGTGTGTGTGTGTGTTGGTGGTGTGTGTGTGTATGGCAGGTGCTTTACCTCTGTGGACTCATCCAGTTTGAGTGGTGGCTGCTCTGCTACTCTCCTGAGATGGGCCCTCACTTCTTCCTCATCGCTCTCGTCGTATGAGTCGTCCAGCTCATAGTAGTAACCTGCAGCCAAGCAAAGAGCTCAATATACGGAACACCACACTTTCTTTACATTCTTTTTTCATAATGACATTTTATTTTAGTATCAACAGACATTCACAGAATAAGAAACAATATCAATGATGTTATGTCCTATTAAAACAATTCAATAAAATAAAAGTGCAAGGCATATTAATAGATTACAAAATATAAAAACTTAAGGGAAAGTAGAGGGTACCAACATGAAAAAAGAGATACGTTTCACACACACAGCATTTTTTAAATCCTCTAATTTTTTTTTACTATTGCATAAATGAAAATAAAGCCTGATTTGTGTGTGATTTCACATGATCAGGTGTGTGCCTACTAGGTACCTTTCTCCCTGGCCTCCTTCCTCCTCTTCTCCTCCAGGTCCAGCTTGCTGACAGGCCTTCGGTGCAGCTGAAGGACCTCATCGTAGATCAGTGCCGTGGGGTCTGGACCCATGGACAGTGCTGCTACCTGGCCGCTCCCTGGCCCAGCGGAGACCATTGCCCCCTGGCCACTGTGTCTGCTGTGCCCTGGGTGTCCCTGGAGGCTCTTGAGTCCAGTGGCGTTGTTGCTTTTCACAGTTCCCTCCAACTCATACTGGGTGGTCAGGGACAGCGTCGCCCGCTGCTGGCTGAAGAAGGACTGGGTGGATTTCTCCAAATCGGCCAGGAATGTGCTGGGCTCGGGCAGGCCGGGGGAGGGCCCCTCAGCTGGGCATACTTGTCCATGGAGCCCCTTCTCTCCGCCGCGTTATGTCTTCGTATTTAGAGGGCCCCATGTTAGGGGCCAGTCGACTGAGATCGTAGTGTCCCATCCCCGAGGGCTCGTGGTTGCGTCTGGAGTCTGATGCTGTGTCTATGAGGGCTGCGGGGTTCCACAGTGTGGTTGGAGGTGGAGGGTGGTTCTGGGGTTGATGGGGTTTGGGGGAGATAAGGGGTGGAGGGGCGCCCAAGTGAGGGTGGAGGTCCCGGCTTCCTGGGTCATGGTGATTTGGTATGGGCCTGTAGAGATATAATAGAACAGGGGGTCATGTTTTATCTGTTAGAAAAACACTCATGGTAAATGGACTCCACTTGAATAGCGCTTTTCAGACGCAAAGCAATTTACACTGTTTTGCCTCACACACACACACACACGAACACACACACACAATAGCAGCAATGTGTAAGCCAACCATTGTGTGCCATTTGGGATTCAGTGTCTTGCCCACTGGCACTATGACATGTAGCAAGAGGTGGGGATTGAACCACCGACCCTGAGATAAGTAGATGACCAGCATACTTGCTTAGCCACAGTCGCCCGATAGTATGGAGTTATCATGGTTATGTACACAGTTCAGAGCCCATATCACCTTCTAAAATGGATGGGTTTAAAGTGGTTTCTCTAAACACACGTGCAACCAAGACACACCATAGTGGCCGGTGCTTATATGCATTGCCTATTTCTTTCTATCCCTGTCAGCAATGTCTGGTGTGAGTCTGTGCAAAAACAGTGTTATCAAGCCCAGGCAGAGTAGCCCAGAGCAAAGCGAGGATGTGGCCAAGGCACACAATGTCCTCCAGTTATACAGGCCTGTTTTTGATCTGTTAGGTCCTTATAGTGTGGCACGCATTGCGCACACACGCGCGTGCACACACACACACACACACACACACACACACACACACACACACACACACACACACACACACACACACACACAGGGAGGGAGGGATAGCGAGTGAGAGAGAATTCAGAGACAGATCTACTGGGAAAGACGCCTGCAGAAACTCTCCCTGACAGACAGGCAGGAAGGCAGAGAGGAAAATGACTGACGTAGGGAGGGTATATGCATGGCAAGATGGATTCCTTGAAAGGGCATCATCCTCAATGATATGAGAGAGAAGAAGAATATTCATATATATATATATAAATAAAGGTACATTACTAATGGCATGGTGGTGGGGGGAAATGGCAACAGTGAGGATGAAAGCAAGGCAGATGGCTGATGGACACTGTCTCGAGCTTCTTTCCAAATCAAACCTGGCAGGAGTGCACACTACATGACCAGGCAAATTATCTACGCCTCCCTGTTTGTGTTTGCATGCCTGTGTGTGTGTGTGTGTGTGTGTGTGTGTGTGTGTGTGTGTGTTGTGTGTGTGTGTGAGTGAGTGAGTGAGTAAATGGGTGTGTTATCTGCAATCTGCAGCCTGCGAGCTGTGATTATACAGTAGGGGTTACTGATAGCAAATATGTGGTCTCTCCTGCTCATACCAGTCCAGTGCCCCCTAACCACCACAGCTTACATCTGAATCCCACAATACAACAGCAACACAGACACGGTACGCAACAACAAAGGTGGATAAGTAAGGGGAGCTTATGCTGTGCAAGGTTGAGAGGATTAGCCGGGAATTAGCCTTTGTGTATCTTAGCTGTCACACTCGCTGCCTGTTTGAAACCCTTAACCCACTACCCAATGAAACAGCGGTAATCAGGACCCCACTTTACAGCCTACAACCACACGTAAACATAGCTGCCTTGCTTGCCTACATGTCAGGCCTGGAATGAAGCATGCACTGAATTAGAGTAGACATGTGATGCCTCTGACAGGGGTTTATCTTTTTTTTTGTGTCCTGCCTGAAAACAAACTCATAATAAAGCCTGCCAGCTTCCGAGGCTTTGAAACCCAGGCTAGCATAGACCGACAGCGCCACACCAACAAATACTGTGTGCACTGGAGGCATGCATGCGTTTCGGTGTTCAACAAGACCCCAGAACTGCTCATCTCTATCAGATAACTTGGACAAAACAACTCTGCATTGGCCAAGTCACGTTGAAATTAAACGTGGATTCAGAAATGCAGGACAACGCTTGTTGTAAAAAACACTTTGTCAAAATCAGTGAATATCTCCTCACGATCCGCTACCTGTCCCTGCAGTGTGTGCACTAAAAAAAAAAAAATAAATAAAAATCACAGCCTAGGCTCTGTAAACGGTGCATGTTGCTGGCTATTGTGGACACCCTTTGTTTTACATGCCCTTTGTTTACATACCAGATTTTGAAAATAAGAGTTAGACAACAAGCATTCTCCAGAATTGCTGTCTACACCTTTAAATACCACCATGCATGATATATGGCTAAAAGGAAACATTTCTCTGAGTTGATTAGCCTTGTGTGGTGTTCTGTCTGACCTGTGTGAGTCTGTCCTGTGGTCCTGTGGTTCCCCCGGCCGGCCCAGGTCCAGGTGCTGGTCCAGGACCTGCTGTCTGAACTCAGACACCTGGTACTGCCGGTCCTCCTTCTCCTGGCGCAGCTTACGTTGACGCGCCAGCCACCTCTCCTCCTCGTTGTTCCTCTGAGCCAACATGGCCGCCGACAGCCCCGCGCTGGGCCCCATGTAGAGGCCGTGGCTAGAGATCAGACCCGGGATGGAGTGATGTGACTGGACCATGGCAGAGTGCAGACCTGGAGGGACCGCTTTGGGAGCCAGAGGGGACGACTCTTTGGTTTTATCTAAGCAGGGAGAAAAGGTCGGGGGTTAACATTCTGATGCAAGAGCTGCAAGCTGCTTATCAATATATTATTTATGTTTTTTTTTAATTACTCAAGGGATTCTACTAAATTTTTTCTATCGTTTTAATGTATGTATTTTTATGAATTTTTACTTTATTTCACACATTATTTGTCTGTTTGTCTTGTCATCCTATGATGTATGTTATGAGTTTTTATACCTGTATTAATACTAATACATACATACATAAATATAAATATGTCGATAAAAAGTGGACAAGATCACAAATTGCTTGTTAACTATGAAGGAAGAGTGTGATTGCTGCTTGGGGAAACTACAGGGGCAGCATGGACACATACCAGCCCGATTAGGGTGAGTCTCTCTGGCTTGGTTCGGTCCTCCTGGCCCCTCATGGCATGGAGCTCGGCCAGATAGTGGCTCTCCATGGCCTTGGACGCCTGCAGCTCCTTCTCCCTCTGTGCTCTCTCCTTCTGCCTCTCCAGTTCCCTCTCTCGCTCTCTCTCCTTCTCCCGTTCTCTCTCACGTTCCCTCTCTCGCTCCCTCTCTCTCTCCAGCTCCTTCTCCCGTCTCTCTCTCTCTCTCCCGCTCCTTCTCTCTCTCCACCTCGCGCTCCCTCTCTTTTTCGCGCTCGCGCTCTCGTTCACGCTCTCTCTGCCGCAGCTCATCCTCCAGCTGAAGCCTATAGGAAGTGAAGGGGACAGGGGCAAACAACAGGGTAAGAGAGGTGAAATGGAAAACAAGGACACTCCATAATCACAGCTCACTGCTGACATCCTACTGAGTGACTGCATGTATGAGTGAAAAAAGGTGGAGTCAGCTATTCTGGAGAATGCTTGTTATCAAAATCACTTTGTCACAATCAGTGAATATTATCTTCATGATCAGCAACCTGTCCATAATGTGTGTGTGTGCAAAAGAAAATCCAGGGTTTAAACTAGTCTTTTTCAGCGCACACACAGTACGAAACAGGTTTTCGGATTGTGAGGATATATTCACCTATTTTAACATATGATGAAGGGTTTCTCCAGTATTGTTTGAATGCACCTTTAAGTGGGACTTTACCTTTCAGACTGCAGTGCCGACAGTGAAGGGTGCGTGAAGTCTCCGGGGTAGCGAACCCCTGATAGATGCATGTGAACGGCGGAGGGATGCATGGGCGGCATAGCTCCCCCTGCTGGCAGCGAGTAGAACGGTGACCTCAGAGCAGAGAGGCAGAACGGGTCATCCATCCTGGGAGAAGAGATGCAAAGAAGAAAGAAAGAGAGAGAGAAAGAACGAGAAGAAGTCAGTCTCTTGCGTGTGACAGTGCAGCGTTGGCTTCCATTAACCCCTGAGCCTCCGAAAGAAGCCACATCACTCTCCCTTAGTCCTTCTTTCCACAAAGCAGCTTGCAGTGACTGTCAGCCAACCTCAATCACTTCCACACAGCAGCCAGAGACTAGTCTGTCTGTGTGTGCATTTTTAGTTTTTTTGTTGTGTATGCGTGTGACATCCCCTGCTCATCCCCTCATTAAATCCATTACAGGCAGTGTGTGTGATGGCTGCTGCAGTCCTGTGATCTCGCTGGGGTTGACAGACCAGTGGCACGCAGCCTGTTTGAAAGCCCCAAAGCAAGCAAGAGAGCTCTCAGGATTATACATGGTATACATTTTAAAAATGTATGTATTTTATAACAAAACGCTGCTTGTTTGTTGTTTTTCCCTGTGATAACTGTGCTGTCTGTCATGCATATATAGAGAACACTAAAGTACTTAAAAGAAAAATCGAATCTTCCTTATTTGAAAATGGACAAACGGCAGTGGTGGGAAAGATACATCTCATCCCAAATGCATGAGCGGCTCAGCAGAGCTTTGCATGGTAAAAAGAAAGCATGGATGAACAGGCCTCAGATACATCAAGTTAAGAGGCAAAACAAGTCTTGCCTCCCTTTTTTACGTTCATATTTTATCCATAAGTGTAAACTAGCTTGGGTAGAGACAAGGGAATAGTTTTTTTTTTGTCCAATACTGCAAACAATATTAGGGACTAATATACATTTTGGAACACTGTCAAAATGCTTGCTTTATGAAGAACAGCACTGCAATGTAGCACGCCCTATATAGCATCATTACAGCAGCTCAAAAGCTTGTAAATGACATTACTGCAGCCTATGGCAATAAACAGAGGTGCACTGACTGTATATCTATTGTTAAATCAATCTCTTAAAAGCTTTTTGACACGGCTGACCGGGACATTTTCAAACAAGAGGCTTCTTAGCAGCAGCCTGTCATATGAATTATTTATTTTTTTATTTAGGAAGCCCATTAGTTATTACCGTAGAAACAACTATAAGTCTTGGGGTCCACACACAGATGATGCAGTGTATAAAGAACTCCTATGGACTCAGTGATCCAAGTCCATAAACTCTATCAAAGAGTGCTTAGTGCAACAATGCTATAGTGTAAGTGATACAGTTCACCATGACATGTGGTTCAAGAGAAACCCCTTCCTGCCCATGCTGAGTCTATGAGATGGGTTATTATTGTGTATCTGAATTCTGTCACTTTGCTTTGTGTTTATCTGGGATGTGTTGTGTGTGTGTGTGTGTGTTTGCTTGTTTGTGTTTTGTTTGGGTGTGTGTGTACAGCACCTGTCTTAGTCACATCATGAACTAAATGAAATACCCCCCAGTTATATCATCATACAAATAAAGAGTATCAACAACATATCTTAACTCTGGGAACATGAATTCAAGGTCAGCTACGCACTAATGTGTTAACTGCTGAGCGTAAGCAGTACAGATGCTTAGTTCGGGCTATGCACTGCTTTGCACAATTTGCTCTCAGGGGTATTTTGGTGCCAAGTCAACGAAACAAATGAATAGGAGGCTTACCTGTATGGCGTGAAGGAAGGGTGGGGCAGGTAGCTGGGGTGGTAGTAGGCAGCTGCTGCAGCTGCAGTGGCGGGGTCCAGGCCCATGGGCAAAGAGGGCATGCGGAGGGCATCCTCCGTCGTGGCATAGGGCCGGAAACCACGCAGATACTCTTCTGGTATGGGACCAGGTGCATTAGTCAACTGTCTGGGCAGACTGAAGGTAGGTAGCACAGCAGAGAAAAGCAATGGTTAGTATGATTTGTATGTGTTCATAGAAACTTGTGCAAAATGTTCACAAATATTTGTAGATTCTTAAATGTATTTATATGTTACATTAGCCTACTGATACATCATTACAGTTACTTCATAAGATAGACAAAACTGTGAGAAATCAGATATAGAATTCGAAATTGGCTTTTGTGTTTTCTTTGACCGAGTGTCTGCAAATCTCATCTCGCATTTTAGAAATGTTGAAATGATTCCACAAAGTGTCCACCAGTGCCAACAAAAAAATATTTGTACAATTGTTGTGGCCGCTATTTCCAGTGAGTTTAATGAACCCATACATAATTGATCACACACTTATATCAAGAAGAACAATTCAATTTGAATTGAAAACGTGCAAACTCTGCGAATCCAGAGAAACAGCCAGAGCAGTGTGTGTGTGTGTGTGTGTGTGTGTGTGTGTTTGTGTGAGACTCACTTGAGGGGCTGAAAACGTGAATCCTGCATGACTGCGCCGGGGCTTAGGCCAAAGGCATAGGGTTTCCCAGGAGGTGTGCAGGGACTGAGGGGCCACCCTTCTCCTGTTGGAGGGTCCCCTCTGCACCCAGACGTTCCCTGCTGGCCCCACGAGGCCCCGAGTCAGCCTGAAGAGAAAGAGACAGAGAGATACAAACAGAGGGAGAGAGTCTTTAGTCATTGTGTCGGGAGAGACCGTCACGGTTGTCATGCTAGGCCATCGTATGAGGGGAGAGATGGGGGAGAGAATAGGCCTGGTTATGCTGCGGCAGCCTCTCTTCCTACCTCAGGCCTTTTTTATCCATTCTCACACAAACCCAGCTCCATGTAAAAACAGACGGATCAACATTTCTCTCTGGGAACATACTTTACATGGGGAAGCCGGCAGAGAGTGGTATAAAGAAAGAAAGGGCCTCGCTTTGTTTCTCTAAATGTAAACGAGGATTTCATCTTTAAGATCCATTAAGGAGCGGTAATGGTAGACGGACTAACAGCAGGGCTTCTAGAGAGAGAGGGTGACTTTGATCTTCTTGGAAAGGTGTGTGTGTGTGTGTGTGTGTGTGCTAACTGACACATCTACAGGGAAGACAACAAAGTCCAAAAAAGCAACACATCCCTCTGCCATCCTTTCTCTCTCTCTTCTCTTTTTCTCTTTCACCTCTTTCTTTCTCCCTTTGGCAGCAAACCTGCTCTCACTTATCCAATCCCACAACAAACACACACACACACACACACACACACACACACACACACACACACACACACACACACACACACACACACACACACACACACATGCACCATTTCAAAACAACAAAGGCACACTGCTGTGGGAGTGGATTGTGCTTTTTTTTGTGAAGCTTTGGTTTTCCCCTCTCTGCCTACAAATGCAAACACAGAACAGAGAAAACGCACAAGCCTTGTACGTCATATAAGTGCATTGACTATGGAGGATTGTACAGTCGAGGGGGAGGTATGGTGGAACAGATAGCTGAGTTAGGCATAGGGGTTTGAGATGAGATAGCCTCCCTATCTCATCTCCCACAAGAACAAGACTTGAAGTTGAGATTGTCAATGGAACCAATAGAAAGTATGGAAAAGAAAGGAGGAAAGAAGAAGGGAAATATAGAGATGAAGACAACAAAGAGGAGTGGCAGTAGGAGCAGAAGGCAGTTATTTTCCCCTACTAAATGAGCCTCTGGTCTTCCTGGGAGGGGTCTCTACAGCAGCACTGTCCTCTCCCACACACTGCTGCCTCTTGATAAAATAAATCCAATTTGGGGAGCCATTACCTCCGCGTTCTCCTGTTCTGCCTCCACTGACCCGGGCTGACACTGATGCTCTTAACATCCCGGCTTAAATGCCGTTAAAGTTGAGACCCCCCCCACACCGCTCCAGCCCCCCTATTGTTTGTAAGACACCCTCCCCACTTTCCAGTAGTTTGATTTCACCGTTTTGCTCCGTGTTGTTTGTTGCGCTTCACTAAACAGTAAGGCACTCTACTCCCATCCCGATAACCCCCCCCCCCCCCCCCCTCACCCCCCACCTTACTTCTTCTATCCCTTCAAACCTTTATGAGCTGAGGGAGGGAGGAGGTGGACGTCCCCCTTCCAATCAGCAGCCAACTGGAAAAGAGGCTCAGTCATACATTTCTAAAGTCAATAATCAGACAGTGGATTGGGCTGTCCTCCGTTTGCCCATTGTTCATTCACCCTTTCATCCTTTTTTTCTTCATCTGCCTCATTGTCCGACACGAGCAACGGCTAATGGGTGGCTGTCCAGAAGTCTTAATACAATGCCTGTCATATGATCAATTCTCTAAGCACACTGATGACAGCTTTGCTAACCAAATGATCTGCGATTGTCAAAGCTGTCTTTAATTGCTTGACTTATATCCCCGATGCTACAGGTCTGTGTATGTATTAATGTTTGTTTTGTTCCCTGCTTAATTCATAGTGTCAAAAGAAAAATATGAATTTGTACATCTAGCACAGGGTTCAACATAACTTTTTTTTCCTACTGGCCCGCCGGGCCAGTGGATCCGAGTTTTACTGGCCCCTTGTATATTTTCACTGGCCCTGCACACACTTTTTTTTTTATTCATAATTTAGTGTCAATAATTATAATACCTGTATTAGAAAAATAAAGAAAAATAACCAGATCTAAAGGGAATATCTATACTGTAACAGTATAGATATTCCCTTTAGATTTGGTTATTTTTCTTTTAGTTAATTATATGAAATGTTGATATTGCTCATACACATAATATAAAACCAGGCAAACATATTGAATTAGAAGCCTACAACTGAAAGTATGTTGAAAGAGTGGGCCAGTATTTTAAAGTCCAGTAGTTTGATGGTTGTTTTTATTCTTGAATTTGGGCAGTTTAATGAATAGTTCACCTGCAGAAGTCATGTTCAAATATTTAAAAAAAAAATAAGAGATGAAGGTCTGATCATTCTTTGTGGTGTGGTAGGCTGTTTTTATTACTTTCTCTATATGCATTAGGGATGTGAATGTGTCGACCGAATGACCGGTTTTCCACTTGCGCTCAAGTTGACTTTAAAAATAGAATAGAAATCCGAAAATCAGTGGGTTATGCCGTTTCTTTAATGGGAGATTTCACCGTGTATGGGAGCGCGCTGCAGGAGTGTCACTTCTCCATGAAGTGTCAGCTTCACATAAGAGTCCGGTGTGGGACCATTTTTTCAAACTATTGATAAAAAACAATGCAGTGCAAAATATGCAGCATAAGTTAAACGCTCGTCTAAGACTATGACGTTAAATCACTAGAAACACACAATGCCTTCGTCCGATCACAGCAGCGTTTCACCGTGTGATCTCGCCAGCGAGTGAGTGAGCCGCCGCGCAGAAGAACTGTGGTTTGTGGCTAAAATAATAACCGGGGATATTCTCCCCGTTAGCGATTTCAATGGGAAAGACTTCCGCGATCTGATTGAATGTCTCGAGCCTGAAAACACAGTGCCAAACTGCGCGACTATAGGAACTGTACAGTGAGCGGAGTCCCTCCGTTCGTTTCTGTCTACAACCGACACAATCACCGGAGACGCATTCACAGCGTTTAAATAACGCCTCTCATTTGTATTACCATTGGGGCTTGGATGCAAATACTGTAACATTACGGCGGCAGAATAAAGGAAAAGCGCAGTTATCATTTTCTGCACCTCAACCTCTGCTGTGGGAAGAAAGAAAGGGGGCAAAGCAAGTCGATTGATTTGTCGACTCGCAGGCGGACAGTAGGCAGCTCTGCCAACGGAGCGAGAGACTGTCAAAACGCCCACGCATCGGTTGTCCACTGGCCTTTCATTAAAAAATATATTTTATATTAGGTTTATTATATTGAGTCTTAAATAAACACTGCTTTCATTCCGACTCTCAACGCGCATTTCAATGAACCATGATATAGTCTACAAAAAGATACTGAACTGTGATTGGTCAGTCACTGGCCCGGGCGGGACAGTGACTGGCCAATCAACTTGCCCTGCATATGATTTTACTGGCCCCGGGCCATCGGGCTATACGTTATGTCGAACCCTGTAGCAGTAAGGCTGTCTTCACATCTATTTTTTTTGCGTGCGCTTAGTCCCCGTTTGTGTGTGTCTGCGGATGCATCATGTATGGATGCACGTCTGTAGAGAAAGACATGCAAAAAAAGGTGTAGGTGCAACAGACCAGCACTGTGAAAAAGCAATGCACACCACAGGAGGCCCGAGCCTTCCATGCCCATTAGAGAGGCACCTGTAGTCACTCAGGCACCTACGCATGCACCCAGCTGTCACATTTTGACCTTTCACCCTGCCAAAACACACGCCTTCTATTCTCAGACACACACTATTCACCGGCAGCCTGCCATAAACACAGCACAGAGCGCAAATACAGGCACTCAACAGACTCAAAAGACACGTCCATTAACAGCCATCTCCCTCTGTGTGTGAGCCCGGCCCCTGTAACCCCCAGCGAGGGTGGGAGACCCCGCGCATTGTAGTGCTCTCGTTTACGCCTCTCAGATGGAGCCATGACTCCAAATTGCCAATTAAAAAGCAATTACAGGCAGCAGCGGGAGCAGCCTCCTGCAGTCATTAAAGCAAAATGCCAACGCACCAAGCCCTCCCTCCTTTGCTGCTTTGCCTATCATCTCCCCCCCGCCACACACACACACACACACACACACACACACACAAGACACACTCATATCTCAGCCAGAGACACCAATCGACCCTTCAGAGAAAGCAGTACACACACACACACACACACACACACACACACACACACACACACACACACACACACACACACACAAACAAGCTAGTTGGAAGCTTTACAGGGGGGTTCCTTAAATGATTAATTGTAGACAGAGAAGGGGTGAGAGACGCAGACAAGGGGTAAAGGGCAAAGGGTCAAGGTACAAAATGCTAGGGGTCCGACCTTTTTCTTCATCCTTCCTGATCAGCAATTAGCGACGGAAGCAAAGCGCAAGAGGCTTTGGTCATTGTTTAAGAGGGACATGTTGATGGGTCTATATGTGAGTGTCCTTTACTGCCCCAGGGCTTCTTTCTGTGTGACCAGAGATGAGATATGTGCTCACCCAGGCGGCACTGAAGGAATAGGGGCAGATGATACCACGCCAGCATTGGTGACGCATCCCCCCAACCCAACCACCTCTTGTCCAGATCACCTCCCTTAACCCCCTCATTCTTTGGCTGGGTGGCCTCCAGCTTCTGGGACACCACAAACCCAGTGACACGACCCTTTTTTAATTTGAGCTTGACCTCTTTGTACACACACACACACACACACACACACACACACACACACACACACACACACACACACACACACACACACACACACACACACACACACACACACACACACACACACACACACAGGATACGCTGGAGAAAGTTCAGACTGATCAGCGAGTGAGAAAGGAATATTCGCGTGAGATGTTGTGTGGATGGGAGTTGAGGGTTCCCTTCTAACTTTATTCCTTTCTTTTTGAAACTCATCATGTTGAAGGAATGGCAAACGGGGTGACATCGTTGGGCTAGCTCCCGCGTCTCTCAAGCCCCCTCCCCAGCTCTGGTTTGACCCTTGACCCATGTGGAAGGGTCATTTTGTAAAAGGCACAGAGGGTGAGGGTCGTGTTGATGGGTAGGGGGGGGAGTGTGTGGGCTTGTGTTGTCCAGTGGGAGAAGACAATGGCCTACATTCTGGCACACACTGCTGCCCTGATGACCCCTTCGCTATCCCCCCTGTCCCTGTCTCTCTCTCTCTCTCTCTCTCCATCTCCGGGAACCGTCAAAGTGTCTCCGAGAGTTTTTTTTCTTTTTGCCATTTGCCTACGCTGTTCATCGCCGTGCTTTGCCTGACATTAGCCCTGATCAATACAGAGTGCTATTAGAAGGCCATAATCATATACCCTTATCTAAAGCAAGCAAGCCGCCTCAATCCTATCTCACTCCTCTATCAAACACCACTCTCTCTGCTCTCTCTCTCTCCTCTCTCTCTCTCTCTCTCTCTCTCTCTCTCTCTCTCTCTCTCTCTCTCTCTCTCTCTCTCTCTCTCTCTCTCTCTCTCCTCTCTCTCTCTCTCTCTCTCTCTCTCTCTCTCTCTCTCTCTCTCTCTCTCTCTCTCATCTCCTCTCTCTCTCTCTCTCCTCTCTCTTCTCTCTCTCTCTCTCTCCTCTCTCTCTCTCTCTCTCTCCTCCTCTCTCTCACTCCTCTCTCTCTCTCTCTCTCTACGTTAGAGAGCGAGAGAGAGAGGGCGCCGGGGTGACGGGGCGGCAGACGCACTTGACTGCTTGAGTGGAGAGGGTTAGGTTGGAGGTGGGGTTGGGTTAGGAGGGGTGTTAGAAGGCTAAAGGCTAGGGGGGGACTCAGGGCGGGGCTGGTCGAAGGGCAAGTGGGCTAAGTGGGAGGCACAGATGTTAGCTGCAGAGTTGAGGCTGTCACCCCCCGTCCCGCTGGCAGCTGGCATTGTTTAACACATGGAGCCATAGAGGGATGGTTATAGGGGGAGGGGGAGATAGACCTGCAAGCTATGTCACAAGTACGTATGTCTAAATACATATATACTGCCACACCATGGGTTACAGTACCATCGACAAACCCTATTAGAAGGTGGACTCAGCGATTCTGGAGAACGTTTGTTGTCAAAATCACTTTTCTGTCAAAATCAGATCATTTTTACTCGTGTCCTTAAGTGTGCTTGAACAAAATATGGTGTTAATACATAGCCTAGGCTCTGTAAACAAAGGGTATGAAAACAGGGGCCCACCGTAGCTAGAAACGTGCCCGTTTACAGAGCCTAGGCTGTGGTTCAACACTGGATTTCTTTTTCAGCATGCACACAGTTATAAATACAGGTGGCAGATCATGGGGAGATTTTCACTGATTTTAACAAAAGGTGATTTTGACAACAGGCATCCTCCGGAATATTTGACACGGCCTTTAATGCCTCGAGAGCTTGTGTGAATGAATGCATGTCTGAATGAGTATGAATGAGATCATTTGAATGCTGCTTCAACAGCCAGATGAGCAGCGGAACAATCGCAGAGCAACTGAAAGGAGAATCTAAAAAGGGAAGAGGAGAAAGGAAAAGAGCAGCACACTCAAGGTCAGCGTGAGCGGCATGTTATTTGAATGGGACTTCTTTTACCTGGCGTCCCTCGTTCCTCCAGAGGCCGTTGCTAGTCTTTGTTGGAGCAATGGTGACTACAGGGGGAGTGTTTGGCACGCTGTGGCCTGCTTGGGGCACCAGGCCGGGGCCTGGGCCGAGGGGACCTCTCTTGGGCGTGCTGACTGGAGAGCTGTGGTTGGTGGCCGGGGACGATACTGGAGACGACTCACTGCTGATGGAAGAGGCAGCTGGAGGAAGACAGAGACAAATGACATTAGGAAAAGAACACAAGACAAGCTTAATAGTCTCTGGGTGGCTGTGTTAATAAAAAGGAAAATTTAACAACAGTATCATCCTGTAAGCTCCTCCAAAGGGATATTAAAAAGGGGTTGCAGCACTACAATGGAAACACATTACGGGTACAAACACAAACGTACACACACCGGGCCAGATGGATGGCCCAAGGCCCCTATTATGAAGTGACAGTGATCAGGATGAGCAGCCCTGTGAGAGTCACACAGCCTTGACACACCACCACAAGAACAAACCGCATGGGAGTGAATAGCCATTCTGAATGTATATACAGTCAGTGGCGTTGCAACAACACACAACACAACACACAACACACACACACACACACACCACACAACACACACACACACACACACACACACACACACAGCAGGTGGTGAATAGCT
This sequence comes from Ammodytes dubius, assembly GCA_026122265.1. NCBI lineage: Eukaryota > Metazoa > Chordata > Actinopteri > Uranoscopiformes > Ammodytidae > Ammodytes > Ammodytes dubius. The sequence goes on from CM047505.1 coordinate 10,590,890, forward strand.
TGCCCAATGAGCTTCTGTGCTGTGCTGTAGCTGTGCCACATTAACAAAGCCCTCCAGGGAAACCCTGTAGCGCAGGGTCACGGTCTGGTCACATGCCTGGCTTTCCACACGTCTTGCTTTCTCTCTCTCTCTCTCTCTCTGGTTCAAAAGCTCTCATATGATATGCTCCCATTCACAAGTGTATCACTGCCATTTCACTTTTCCAACCTTACATCTTCACCTACCCGCAAACAGTCTACACCCTCTGTGCTGTTACCTCCCTCCCGTCATTTCCCTTTCACCTTCTGTCTCTACCTTTTTAATATTTAGTTTTCCCCGAGTCCCTCCTGTGTTTTAACCTGTGTAGCCTCCATTGTTTCCCCTCTCAACCTCTGCCTGTTCTCCTGACTGCACAGCACACAGTATGTTTCCTCCGCTCAGAGCGAGTGCAGCATTACACAGTCAAACTGGGTCACAACCCTCTCAATGGGACACACACTTCGGGGCTGCAGCAAGGACAGCAGGAGATGTGTGTGTGTGTGTGTGTGTGTGTGTGTGTGTGTGTGTGTGTGTGTTGTGTGCGTGCTGCGTGCGTGCGTGTGTGTGTGTGTGTGTGTGTGTGCAGGTAGTGGGCTTTGTACATCAACAATCTTAGATGCAACCGCGTTTGAAAAAAACAAGTGGAGACCTCAGGCCAGTTTCAGGTCTACTTTCTCCCCATGTATCACCCTAAACCACAGATCTCTGCCCAACTCTCATTTCTTCGCTGCTTGGGGTTTCCATGGCAACATAACCAACATAAGAGACAACGTCCGCTGGGGGGAGGGGGGGTGCGGTTGGGATATTGACCGATTTTAAACACCTCCTTAGAACTAATACCACTATAATAACAGTAGGAATCGATAATATGGCAGTGAGGTCAACGTGAAAATCTATGTGTGAGTGGCGGTAGTATGGTGCCGCACGGAGGGAGGGGGTAGGGGGGGTTCGAGAAGAAATTGATGCGTGTGGTAAAGATGGTGACGACACGTGAGGTGAGATGCGAAAATTTAAATTGAAAGGAGACGAGATAGAAAGCTATTGGGAAAAAGAAGACGGCAAAGTGAGAGTGCAAAAGAGGTGTGAGGTTAGGTGAGAGATGGAGAGGAGAAGATAGCAGAGACATATAATAAGGGGGGGGGGTGCAGATGGGTGAGTGGGTGGCGGGGACGGCTGTGGTAGTGTGTGGGGTGTGTGTGTAGTGTGTGTGGGGTGGTGGGCGGGGGGGGGGGGCATATCTTGTCTGCACAATGGCAATTAGTGGCCTAATCCCCCCCCCCCTTCCCCCAACCACCACCTCACCTCGGAGAGCCATTACTCACCCACGGAAGACTAGACCAATCAATAGCAGCCCACTCAGCCCGGGGAACGGAGCTACACTTAATACAGCTCTAGTGTCACAGCCTATTCACTCACCGAGCGCAGGGACACACAACACAACACAACACACACACACAATGGTTTTGGTGGGTGAGGGGGGGGGGGGCATAGGACCTCAGTGATTCTGAACTGCTAAGCAACAGGCCACTTCTCCCCACGTCTCCTCCTTTCTGAAATGCTAAGCAACAGTCTCCATCTTTTCCTCTTACCCCCAGCCCCCCCCCCCCCGACCCCCCACCACTATTTTCACATCTCCTCCCTTTCCGTGTAGAGGCAAAGCAGACTGAAGATGAAGAGACAGGGGCCGACTAAATAATTAAGAGAGCAGGAAGAGAAGCAGGTGAGGGGAAGGAGGTAGGTGGAAATAAAGGAGAGTGGGGCCATCAAGCAACAACGCCTTTGCTCTCTCCTCTCTAGCAGAGTCTGCATCCTCCTCCTCTCATATACAGTACATACAGTACACACTACAACCAACACAACCACACCACACAACACACACACACCCCACACACACACACACACACAACACACAAAGCACAATTATTCCTCTTCCATTCTCTCCTCCTCTCTAACAACCACCACCACCCGCCCACCACCTCTGCATACACCCCAATTTATTTCCCTTCTGTCCTACAAACACAGTGCCTAGTGGTACAGTAGATCTGCCAGAGTTAATGCACACTTTTCATCAACACATTTACTACATACTTACAGCCAAGTAAGGGCTCAGGGAAATGTCTTAGAGAACTGTTTCATGGTTTGCATCTTTCTGTCTATGTGTGTTGCCCTTCATATTCCTGTTCAAACCACACACACATTCACATGAGTGTCCATCAGCCCTCCATGCTTCATTAAGCCTCCATCCCTGCTCCGGCTCCGAGATTCCCCCCCCCCCCCCCCACTCTTGTCCAATTTTGCGACACCCTCCATTTTGCTCCAGTTTCCAGGCAAATCCCCTAGCTGCTTCACCCCTGCAGCACATCACCACAGTGCCATCTGAGGAAAACGTTTCATACATGAAGCCATGCGATTGGCTCCAAGCATGGTGTCATTTGGAGCCATATGTTCATCCTGTTCTTCTTCTCCTTCTCCGTAAGAGAGAAGATGATGGCCATGCATGCCGGGCCCTGTGGGGGGGGCTAGAGGAGGAGGAGGAGGAGGGACGCACAGAGCCCTTCGTCCCCAGAGTCTAAAATAGGCTCATCAGCTCTCAACCTGCACTTCATTAGCTGTACTGATTGTCACTTGCTTTGGCGTGTGTGTGGTGTGGTGATGGGGTTGGAGGGGTGTGAGGAGAAGAGGGGAAGGGAGGGGGGGGGGGGTGTTGAGAGAGGGATGGAAAGGGGTAGAGAGACAGAAGGGAAAGAGCAAGGAAAAGGAGAGAAAAGAAATCAAGCGCTGTCTCAGTCCCAAGCTGTGTGTGATTAATGTGAAGCTCCTTTCACTAAAGCCTCCTCTATTACCAGTCCCCATACTCTCTCACAGACTGCCTCCACACTTGACCGCTCAAGCTGAGCCACCAACACATGCGCACTCACTCACACACCACACACACACACACACACACACAAGATGCAACCCTACAGCAGCGACAAACAAACAAACAAACAGAGCTGCGGTCAGAGGCTGGGGCCATGTGCCTCTGCATGGACCACATCTTTTTACTTCAGTGGCTGACCCAATCAAAGAGAGACAAAAGATATGAAAATAAAAGGGAGGGCAGAGCCATGGTAGTGAATCCCGCTGGATCGCTAAGCCTTGATAGGAAGTCAACACGACACAAAAATGTTTTAGTGTTGCCAAATGGCCCCTACCAAATTCTCCAACCGCCCTGCCAAAATAACAGCCAGGCATAGCCAGGCACCCGGCCCTGCCAGGCAGAAGGTGCTCCCTCCTCCATCCAGCCAACACACCCACCACACCCTACCCAACCCACACACCTCCTCCTCCTCCCTCCCAGCATGCATTACAACAACATCAGCACTTAATTAAACAGTCCATTTCACACCTGGTGTGCATAGCAGTGCCCAGCCAACCCTGCATCCATATGCCACACCACCAATAGCACAAGCCTCAACACGTGCACTCACACACACAGCACACACACACACACACGTTTACAGACACACAATTACCACTGATGCATACAAACACCGCACACACCTGCTACTACAGTCTTGGCCACGCACTGTGACAACACACCACAAAGCCTGTAATCTGCATCACTGAGTGGGGGGATGGGGAGAGGCACGCTGTGTGTTGCTGTGCCAGCGAGGGGAAGAAAGACAGTACAAGATGGCGGATGGAAATAAGAGGAGCAATCCTCTGTAGCTTCTGCTGACTGTACAAACAGTGTATTATGCTTAAATGCTGCCTTTGCTACTGAACAGAGTCAATTAAGGTTGATGTGTATGGAGAGAGAGAGGAGGAGAGGAGGGTAAATGAGCTTGTTTGGGATGTTTCAGGGACAGTCACAGCCTGAAGGGTTTTGCCTTCAAGAAACAAACGCGCACAAACACACACACACACACACACACACACACACACACACACACACACACACACACACACACACCGAGCACAGCGAGGCCGTGTGAGCTCCAGGCAGGCTCCAGATGGAGAGGTCAGAGACACACTGACCCGCTGTCCCAGCATGCTCTGGGCTCCCAGATACAAGGGGAGCCTCTGGCCACACACACACACACACATTCACGTATAGATACTCACAATCTGACACACACACACACCCCAGGGTTTCAACAATTCAACTAATTACTTCCAATTTCTCTGTTTCCCAGCCAGCTCATTCCATCTCTCTTGTACACCTTTATTCTCTGTCTCTCTGTTCTCTCTCTCTCTGGGCAGGGTGCTACACTTTGTATGAACGCAGCCATGATATTCTGGTGGTGTGAGTGTGTGTGTGTGTGTGTGTGTGTGAGTGTGTGTGTGTGTGTTCACGTCCAAGACAGTGTGTGAGAGAAGAAACAACTGACAGGATTAAACCCAGGTATGCCTAATTAATCAGATGTCATCGGGCCTGCCTTTCTGAGGCAGTGTGTTGCCTGTTTGCACACAGATGTGAGTGCTATCTTGTGTGTTCACATGAGTGTACATGGGATGAGAGTGTGTCCTTTACGCTGCTCTGATACTCATTATGGCTCACCTCTCCTCTTCAGCGCAGCACTCGGGACAGACACACAGCTATTCATTGTACACGCGACAAATATGTGACAGCGTGTGTGTGCTTGTGCGTGTGTCTATGTGTCTATGTGTGGGGGCTGGGTGGGTCTTAAATCAATACAGCAGCCAGTGGTGGTGATACTAGAACTCAGACCTAACTCATTTCTTTATGCCTTAGGACAGTGAGTCACAGCACCTCATACAGCATATACTGCACTACTCACCTCACAGCATCAACTAGAGGGTAAGAGAGACAGAGAGACAGAGGGAGAGAGAGAGAGAGAGAGAGCTAGGGTGAGTCAACACAGCTAATGAAAGGACAGCAGGCTGTGGCATGCTAAAGAAATCACGAGGCATACGAAGTTGCAAAGACAACTGTTTGCATGTGCGGGGGTGTTTGGGTGTGTTGCCTATAAATACAGGCTCCGCAGACAGAGAAGTGACTGGAGCTCTAGGGGGGGGCTACTACATGCCTCTCTTCCCACCCTGGAGCCAGTGCTCCCGACACGGGCAGAGTAAGTCGCCCCCTTCTGCCCGACGGTTGACTCAAACACACACACACACACACACACACACACACACACACACACACACACACACACCACACACACACACACACACACACACACACACACACACACACACACACACACACACACACACACACTACATCACATCACGCCTACACCAGCCAGACGGCACACAAATAACAAAAGGGCTTTTTTGTGCTTTTAATAAAGAAAGGTGGTGGAGCTAAATCAGACAATATCTTGTGTCTGTTTCTTATGACAAATACATCTCTCTGCCTTAGTAGAGTGTGTATTACAAAAGGAACACGATTTGCACTCGCTAAGCATAATGAAAAATAAATGCAGAGGTTATTGAGGAGGAGATTTGTGTCTTTCTTACTGAAAATACAGTCTGTAGTAGAGCTGTGTTACCCTAAGCAACAGAGGTGATAAGAAGGAAAAATTCAATAAAACTACTGGAAATGTCCACATAATAAAATGAAAAAGGCAGGCAGGACTGAATTATGGAAGAGGGGATGTTTGTTTTTGAGAGAAAAAAAGAGTGAGAAACAAATGAGGGATGAAGGGGAGAGAAGGATTGAGAGGGAGGTGAGGAGAGGTTGGAGCGTGTCTCTTCTGTTGTGTGTGTGTGTGTGTGTGTGTGTGTGTGTGTGTGTGTGTGTGTGTGTGTTGTGTGTGTGTGTGTGTGTGTGTGTGTGTGTGTGTGTGTGTGTGTGTAATAAATCATTTTCTGGGGTCGGTCTGGGTTCCCCGGATGCAGTGTGTGTATGCTGGGGGAGCAAGGTGTCCAGGGACAGCCAGTGAAAGAGAGGGGGACCATCTGATTTAAGAGCCAGAGCAAAGGGTGGACAGCTGGGGTATAGCTGGGCCTCTCCACAAGCAAAAGGCATAGGGCCACATGGAAATATGCAAGAAATAATATACACATCCATCCACTCAGTATATACTCCACAGTGAGAATCTAACTAGGCTATCGTGTTTTACTACAGCAGTGTTTCCCGCAGGATTTTTTTCAGCAGCGGTGCTGTGGTCCCCGAACCCTCTAGGGGGGTCCGGGGGCATGCCCCCCCGGCCGAATTTTTTTTGTACCCTGTACATTGGAATGCACGAATCTGGTGCACTTTGATAGGAGAATATGCACTTAAATCCTATTCACACAGTCCTGTGTATTACTGTAGATAGGATTATTGGTGTTGTAACTTTGCCTTTTGTGTCTTCATTTACAGATTTTGACATTTTTGTATAGAAATTAATATTTAAACAAAAAATGCCACAACGCAAAAATAATTTGCACAATTTATTTACAGATTTTTGCCTAATGCTTAAACACTAAAAGTGGTTGCTATGCCCAAAGCATCACAACCTCTGACTTTTGTAACCATGCCCTAAACAAAAGCACCAACCCTACAAACACAATAGGTGCTTTGCACTGTGTTTGAAATTCTCCAACACACTTCTTTCAAAACACTACACACTGTTTTTTACACAAGACACATTGTTCAAAAATTAAATCTCCTGCAATCATGGGCAAAACACCTCTCAGGATCTACCACTGCACCCTCTCTCTCTTGTTCTCCTTGCTTCTCTGTCACTTCTCTTTCCTCTCTTACATGGTCTACCTGTATTTTCTGTAATAAACTTGAGCACTTAAACAACAAGTAAGAAATGCTAGAAATCTTATTTGTTTCCTTCAAATTACCCTATATACATGTATTTTTAATGTTCAAATAATATCACCTAGCATTATGCATTCAAATCCAAAAGAAAATTCTCATTAGCTTGAAAGTTTGCTTCCCTAATTTGCTTTACTAACCTCAGCTCCTCCATCGTCCCCGTCTGCCTTTCTAATCACCCAGCTTTTTAGACTCATTTAACTATACATTGTGCACAGTGCATCCATTAAGAGCTTGTACCAGCCTTTTAACCTTTGAGCCCTAAGCCATTTTTGAGACGTTTTGGTTTGCCTGGATTTATTCTCTTATTAAGATTGCATTCATCACCCCTATAATGCATAGCTGTCAAGCTATCATTTATTTGGGTCACAACCTGGACTATCAGAATATGTGTGCTGCAGTGATGTCGTTTGAATGTAGGAAATTATCAATTAGACAGTAAAAAAGCAAAAAATATCTCACAATTATTTATTGATAACACAAAAAGGCAAATGTATTAAGCTTGTTATTGCTTAAAACACTTCTTCTTAGTCTTGGGAGTCAAAAAGTGATGAGAAAATTATAAAATAAATATAAGTTATACATAATAGAAACTATTCATGCTCTTTTAAAAAGTCCATCGGCTTTTTCCCTTTCCCTGCATTTATGCTAATGACCACATGCTTACAGGCGATTAGCATAAATCCCAAACTAAAATACGCGATGAAAACGGATTTTATATGGCAATAAAGAACAACATTGGATCTAACAGTATGGATTCATTTTTCAAAGTTCCCGAAAATACACACACACACACACACACACACACACACACCGTAGTCTACTAGAGGAAAAACGGCACGGTTGCGGTTTATAGCCTAGATAAAATAAAATAAAATAACGATAGGGCTCAGAGGGTTTTTAACACTGGTGGTCATGTAGCGACACATTTTAGCAACTTACTCTCTCTCTCTCTCTCTCTCTCTCTCTCTCTCTCTCTCTCTCTCTCTCTCTCTCTCTCTCTCTCTCTCTCTCTCTCTCTCTCTCTCTCTCTCTCTCTCTCTCTCTCTCTCTCTCTCTCTCTCTCTCTCTCTCTCTCTCTCTCTCTCTCTCTCTCTCTCTCTCTTTCCTTCTTTCTTCGCTCTTCCGCTTCACTCGCTGCTAGAATCAATAGCCTCGTTTGAGAACGAGCCGTCTTGCTAAGACCTGCGCAATTATGACACTCGTCTTGCTGAGCGCACAGCATTTTTGCTGACGCGCATCATAATTGCGAGGGTCTGAGCAAGACGGCTCCTGCTCAAACGAGGCTATTGTAACTTTGCAACCGTGTAGGCTACTACTGCCACACTTGCTGTTAGGTTATTTTTCTTCTTTGATGTTGGCTACGTGATGATGTGCCGCGTGCTGCGCAATTTACGTTACGTGCTGCCCATTTTCTAAAAGGAGCTACGTACAAAAAAAAAAAAAAAAAAAAAAAAAAAAAAAAAATTAAAATGCGGAGGAGAAGGATTTTTATAGCAGCGGCGCACGCTGAGTGAACGTGGGGGAAACACTGTACAGCTTTCATGTTTATCTGTGTTTTTCTAAGTAGGTGTAAATAATAAGAGACACCGGGGCACATTGGTATTGGAAAATACTTGCACGTACATGTGCACAAGTTGGAGGCCAGTTTTGCATTTTACTAAAACACACAGGAAACAAAGAAGTAAACCAGCAAAACCACAAACTCCTCCCTGGGCCTGAGCAACAACAACTACACAAAAGGCATTTGCATGGATCTCTGAACGAGCATGTTTCTCCAAGCCTCAAAGGGATGGTTCACAATTTCTTGACAAAAAAGGTCGGACAAGTTCACGGCCAGTAATTCAACCACCTGATGCTTATTGCATATTCATACGACCACGGGATAGAGATCTGAGGGATGGGAGTGCTCTGAAATGTCCTGCGTGAGTCTGTACGTGTGTGTGTGTATGTGTGTGTATGTGTGTGTGTGTGTGTGTGTCTGTGTGTGCGTATAGACACTCTAAAACGGACACATGTGTGAAAGGGAATTATAAAAGCATCACACACACACACATTGACAAGCCCGCCAGTTACAGCGTACATGCACTGGCACACACAGCAGCACATTAAGTGGGTCAGCGAGAGTGGCTCCTCTTCGTCCCAGCATCTCCAGGGACAGCGACTAATTCAATCCTCCTGTGTGGTTATCATCCCATTGCTATTAGCAGCTCCACACTCAGCTACAGCTACAGGAAAAGGGCCATGGAACATTGCACACACACACACCTATATGACCCCTACTACAAACACACACACACACACACACACACCAAATACACAGCCATACACATACAGGGTACAGGAGGTACAGAACACCTAATCCATCAGGTTTACAGCTTAGAGTCAGGCGGGCTGGATATAATGATACATTCAGCTCTTATTATGGTTTGACGATACACAATAAAAGGTGGGATCAGCCATTCTGGACAATGCTTATCATCAAAATCCCTGTTTGTCAAAATCTGTAAATATCTCCACACAATCTGCTACCTGTATGTATTGTGCGTGCGCTGAAAAACAAATCTACTGTTAATACACAGCGTAGGCTCTGTAAAAGGGCATGTTGCTACCTACCTATGGGTCGGTCAGAACCCCTTTGTTTACATACCCTTTCTGTACATACCAGTTTACAGAGCCTAGGCTGTGTATTAACACCAGCTATCAGTGAAAACACATGCATACAGGTAGCGCAACGTGATAAGATTTTCACTGATTTTGACAATAAGCCTTCTCCAGAATCGCTGACTCCACCTTTAATCCCATGGCCAAACGAGCGTGCAGCAAAAGCCAGAACCAAAAAAACTTAAACGCTTGTGCAACCTGTCTACTATCTGCCTCTGTGAAGTGACACTTGACAAGTAGTTCAAAGAGAAGGGTCCTTTTCACTTTCTTCATACTAATCCAGACAAACAAATGCTGCCGTCCATCCAGCAGACTTTAAACCGTGTCATGAGTATCTAATCCCCTGTTGTTTGATGCTGGTGTGGCTTTTTTACCTCGAGGTTCTTCGGCCTGCTTTGCCAGTTTTCGGAGGGCGGCGGCGAATCCGGAGTGAGCAGACTGGGCAGCCGGGCTCCCATTGGCTACGATGGAGCCGTTGTGGGGCGACGGGGTGAGGGGGCTGACCGTCGCCGTGGTACGGGTCGCCGTAGAGATCATTCCTAACGATGGTGACTTTGGCTCATGGCTCATGCCTACAAGATGGAGGACAGAAGAGAGGGAGGAGGATGGACAAGTATTAATCACCAAATACTGCTTGTGTATCGCAGGAAATATATATACGCAAAAAAAAAAAAAAGACCACATTTAGACAAAATATGCGATCTAAGGTCTAAGGTCGTCAGAACAGAGTGTGGTGCTGGCTGGGTATCTGTTTGTGACAGCTGGGCTGAGATGGGGATTGGTGGTGTGAGGGGCAGAGGGGCAGAGGGGACTTTGGTTGTATGGCGTGGGGTCAGGGGTGGGAGGTGAGGAGGGCGGGTCAACCCCCAAAGAGCTCCAGTCTGGCTGGGCCTTTGACAGGAGGGTCCATGGTCACATAGTTTACACATGGACTCCACTGAGCATGCTCCAACACTAGCACTGACAGGGTGACTGTATTTCTTAGTGGCAGGATTGTACTGTTACTGTTAATGTAAATGTGAGCAGATTCAGCGTGAACACACCCAGAAGCTTTCCCACTGTTGAAATGGAACAAATTAGCAACTCATTAGGGCTCCCTCACACAACTTAAGAAGGCAAGTTCACATTGTGCTAAATCCAATTATTGCTGCCAGGGAGGCGCTACCTCTAGCCCTTTCTCTACACCAGGAAGGAAGAGAGAATTATAACAACAACAAAGTTATGAGGAAATGAACGGTGATGTTTCACAAACGGACAGCATGATAGTTCTGAATTTAGAGGACGGGGTTTCAATGCATTTTTGGGATTTCCAGAGTCAAACAAATGACCTGAACTTTCTGTTCAACCCAAATAAGAACTGTTAAGTCTACCACTGTCACATAAAGAAGTCCCTATCTTACATCAAAAGTGAGTTTTGTGTTTGTGTCATATCACTTTCTAACCAATTGTAAGAGCTATTTGGTGGTTGGTGTGGGGGAGGTGGGGAGGGTTGAGACGGCTGTCCCTTTCCTTCCTGTGTATGTGTATGTATGTGTGTGTGTGTGTGTGTGTGTGTGTGTGTGTGTGTGTGTGTGTGTGTGTGTGTGTGTGTGTGTGTGTGTGTTGGTGTGTGTGTTGAAAGGTGACACCCTGTTGACAGCCCCTCGGTCAGTGGAATCCCTAAATGCCAAAATGGCTCGTGATAGCCCTACGTGCTCCAGCAAAACACACAGACACATTTTCAGACCAGTTTAGTTAGTGTTCTGCAGACTCAAGGTATTAACAGTCACACACTCACACACACACACACACACACACACACACACACACACACACACACACGCTGAGTATTGCTCAGAATCCTCCTTAAAATCAACATTCAAAGTAAACTCACAGCTGACATACTCACTGAAATAAAAGACACTCGCTAGCAGTATATCAATAGCACAATTAAATAAGTAGAAGTTATATCTGGGTCTACCCCAGAGGCTGAGAGGGCTATAAAAAGATCATGTTCCCTCCTAAGAGGAGAGCATAGGCTCAGGACCCTGTGTGTGTGTGTGTGTGTGTGTGTGTGTGTGTGTGTGTGTGTGTGTGTGTGTGTGTGTGTGTGTGTGTGTGTGTGTGTGTGTGTGTGTGTGTGCATGTGTGTTGACGCACACAGCGGCAAGTCAGGCATGAAAGAGTGAATAACATTCCCAAACACCCAACACTTGAGTTGTCCTGCCCGTAACCTCCCAGTTACCCAGTGCACTCCGAGTGAACCCAGCACACAATTAATAATGGAATCTACAATGACTACTGTCTGAACGACACACACACATGGCGCCATTGAGGGACTGGCAAACAAGCAAAAGAAGACAGTCCAGTAACGCAACTCTGTCTGTCAGAGAGGCACTAAAGTACCTCTCCTCCCATTCCAAAGCTCCTTTTAGAGGAGGGTCAGGAAAAGTCAGGAGGGAGTTCAAAGAAATACACAAAGAACTTTCTTTCCAAAAAACTAACATAGGCTACTACTATGGAGACGGAACGCACAGCATTCAAACCGCACACACATCGAAAACCCCAGACACACACACACATGCGAGTAACACAGTGAGAGTAGAAGCAGACAAGCACACAGAGAGAGCTTGACAAATATACACACAAAGGCACATATCCGGAAGTCTGGCAGTGGTTCATGACCCCCCCCCCCCCTCTCTCTCCCTCCCTCCCCAAACCGTAGATTAAAAGCGTGGCCGAAGCTCCTTCTTACTGCACAAAGGAGTGAAGCCGCCTGGATCCCCGATGGCTGCATCTTCACGTTGTTGAGCCCAGCCCAGCACACACCGGCAGCAGCCACCAGCCACAGGACACACACCATCTTCCTGCTTCTCTCTCTCTTTCTCTCTATCTATCTCCTCTTGCCCATCCACCCTCTCTCTCTCTCTCTCTCTCTCTCTCTCTCTCTCACTCCCTGCCTTCCTGTCTCTCTCGCGCCGCCGCTCACAAAGACCGTTTAAGCTTATCTAACAAAGCAACACACCACACACGCCGCTGCCTATCTCTCCTCCACTCCTTGCTCTAGCTCTCTCTCTCTCTCTCTCTCTCTCTCTCTCTCTCTCTCTAAGTGAGAAAACAGAAATTCTTAACCTAGCAGCTGCTGCGATGTCACATGACCTCACCCCCCTCCACACTTCCCTCCCTCCCTCCCTCCCTCCCTCCGTCCGTCCTCACACTCTCCCTCACTCCTCCTCCTCCTCCTCCTCCTCCTCCCCTCTCAACCTATAATTCCTCAGCCATTTGTAGATAACAGACACAGGCATGCATGCCCTGCGAAGGAGGGGGGAGGGGAGGGGAGGGGAGGGGAGCTGAAGAGAGAGAGAGAGACCACATCTGACCCCATTGCTAGGCAGCATACAGTATCTCACAAAAGTGAGTACACCCCTAACATTTCTTCAAATATTTCATTATATCTTTCCATGCGACAACACTGAATAAATGACACTTTGATACAATGTCAAGTAGTCAGTGTACAGCTTGTATAACAGTGTAAATTTACTGTCCCCTCAAAATAACTCGACACACAGCCATTAATGTCTAAACTGTTGGCAACAAAAGTGAGTACACCCCTAAGAAAAAATGTCCAAATTGGGCCCAAAGTGTCAATATTTTGTTTTGCCATCATTATTTTCTAGCACTGCCTTAACCCTCTTGGGCATGTAGTTCACTAGAGCTTCACAGGTTGCAACTGGAACCCTCTTCTACCCATTCATGACGACATCAAGGAGCTGGTGGATATTAGAGTCCTTGCGCTCCTCCATCTCCCGTTTTAGGATGCCCCAAAGATGCTCAATAGGGTTTAAGACTGGAGACATGCTTGGCCAGTCCATAACCTTTACCCTCAGCTTCTTTAGCAAGCCAGTGGTCGTTCGGAGGGGTGTTTGGGGTCGTTATCATGTTGCAGTACTGCCCTGCGGCCCAGTTTATGAAGGAAGGGGATCATGCTCTGCTTCAGTATGTCACAGTACATGTTAGAATTCAATGAACTGTAGATCCCCAGTGCTGGCAGCACTCATTTAGCCCCAGACCATGACACTCCAACCACCATGCTTGACTCTAGGCAAGACACACTTGTCTTTGTACTCCTCACCTAGTTGCCGCTCCACACTCTTAACACCATCTGAACCAAATAAATGTATTTTGGTCTCATCAGACCACAGGACATGGTTGCAGTAATCCATGTCCGTAGTCTGTTTGTCTTCAGCAAACTTTTTGTGGGGTTTCTTGTGCATCATCTTTAGAATAGGTTTTCTTCTGGGATGACAGCCATGCAGACCAGTATGATGTAGAGTGTGGCGTATGGTCAGAGCACTGACAGGTTGACCCCCCACCCCTTCAAGCCCTTCAGCAATGCTAGCAGCACTCATACGTCTATTTTCCAAAGCCAACCTCTGTGTACGACGCTGACCACGTGCACTCAACCTTCGTAAACTGGGCCGCAGGGTGGTATTGCAACATGATAATGACCCCAAACACACCTCCAAACGACCACTGCCTTGCTAAAAAAGCTGAGGGTAAAGGTTATGGCCTGGCCAAGCCTGTCTCCAGACCTAAACCCTATTAAGCATCTTTGGGGCATCCTCAAACAGAAGGTGGAGGAGCGTAAGGTCTTTAATATCCACCAGCTCTGTGATGCTGTCATAAATGGGTGGAAGAGGGTTCCAGTTGCAACCTGTGAAGCTCTAGTGAACTACATGCCCAAGAGGGTTAAGGCAGTGCTGGAAAATAATGGTGGCCACACAAAATATTTACACTTTGGGCCCAATTTGTAAATTTTTTCTAAGGGGTGTACTCACTTTTGTTGCCAGCAGTTTAGACATTAATGGCTGTGTGTCGAGTTATTTTGAGGGGACAGTAAATTTACACTGTTATACAAGCTGTACACTGACTACTTTACATTGTATCAAAGTGTCATTTATTCAGTGTTGTCCCATGGAAAGATATAAAGAAAAATGTGAAGAAATGTGAGGGGTGTACTCACTTTTGTGAGATACTGTATATGTATGTGTGCATGTATATAGATTGTCTTGGGGGTTAGTGGTTGGTTTTTTTTGGGGGGGGGGGTTAAATATGTGAGGCGCCCTTTCCTTTCCTGAGACAGAAAAGAAAAAAAGGAAAGAGAAAGCAACAGTACATGCCCTGGCCTGTGTCAAGGCATACAGCAAAACTAGAAAAAAAAACCTTTTATGAATATAGCCGCCTTAGTTCATTTTCAATTAGATTTTTTAAGTGTAATTGTTCTGGGAACGGCCGAAAAAGCTTGAGAAACATAAAAAGGGAGTATAAAAAAATAAAATAAATAGAGCAACTACTGTACATCCCAAACACATAAACAAGTTAGGAGTAAAGTAAACCTGTTTTTTTTTCTAATTCCACATTTGCCATTTCACACAAACAAGGATGTCAGACGATAATCCTGCTATTAAACCTTTACAGTAAACACACACACACACACACACACACACACACACACACACACACACACACACCACACACACACACAAACAAGCTAAACACACACACAGAAAGGCTAAACAC
Organism: Ammodytes dubius; assembly: GCA_026122265.1. NCBI lineage: Eukaryota > Metazoa > Chordata > Actinopteri > Uranoscopiformes > Ammodytidae > Ammodytes > Ammodytes dubius. The sequence goes on from CM047505.1 coordinate 10,605,894, forward strand.
AGACACGCCCATTACAATTATAGGGGGTTGTTATCGGTGGTGGAGGCGACTAATGCGTAATATTAGTCAGGGGTTGAGGACTGCAGGAAAAGAGTAAAAAGCGTGGGTTTGACTTCCCCTCTGTCCGTCCTGCTGTCATTGCAGGGGTGTGAATTACTCCTTTCTTTAGTCATTTCCTCCTTCCGTCGCTCGCTGCCTCTCTCAGAAGAGAGAGAGAGAGAGAGAGAGAGAGAGAGAGAGAGAGAGAGAGAGAGAGAGAGAGAGAGAGAGAGATGACAAGGGCGAGAGATTATCTTTGGGGTGAAGCTACACGGTGGCCAGCATTGTGCCAAAGGCCACCTCTCCAACAAAGCTCCTTTCTGTTTCTCGGGCCAAGGTCTGACACCCATGAGAAAACACAGGGCCCTGCCACACTCTCCCCCTGTCTCTCTCTCTCTTTCCCTCTATCTATCTCTCTCTCTTTTGCCTCTTTTCCTGCCCCACCACGCTGGTTAAGGAGAACAGTGTATCTTTGCAGGTATTAAGAATTATGCCGGTTGTCTGATGGTACACAAAGTAGTAAAGATTTTGTTTATGGGGCGTCCTGGTGGCCATGTAAGCAAAAGGGGGCCCGCAACATGCCTGTTTATAGAGCCTAGGCTGTGTATTAACATTGTTTTTTTTTTCCAGGGTACACACAAGGATTAGGGACAGGATTGTGAGAGGAGATATTCACTGATTTTGCCAAAAATAAATAGATAGATAGATAGATAGATAGATAGATAGATAGATAGATAGATAGATAGATAGATAGATAGATAGATAGATAGATAGATAGATAGATAGATAGATAGATAGATAGATAGATAGATAGATAGATAGATAGATAGTATAAAGGTTGGATGTAGGTGTACATGGTCTAACAAGAGGGTGTTCTCTACCAGAGTAATAATGACTATGTTCTAAGCCATCCTGAATGAGTAATGTCTTATGGATTTCCAGAGAAGTGAGCCTGCCTCTACTTCTCAACATCACCCAGTTTTTCAACACACTTTGCTCACTATTTCAGGCCAGCTTCTGACCCTAACATTCTGCAGCCCGCCAGCAGATGGCAGTGTCTCCCAAGCTAATCGGTGGGAGTCCTCTGTAAATGACACGGCATATGTCACAGTCCCTTTAATCCAGTGATACAAACAAAAATTGATTTTCAACTGATATTGCTGTGGATTACGAAGAGGACAAAGGTTGACTCCACTTGGCAAGGTTTTGAACCCAAACGTAAAGGGTACTTAGCAGATTGGAATAAAGAAGCTATTTTTGGCAGCATGGCAAAAGGATAAACACATTTTTTTCTGACAACTCTAGGGTAAAAAAAAAAAAAAGCAGTCAGTTACACACCAAGCTTCCTGATGCAATTAACCCTTTGAATGCCGTTACGCCCTGAGGGAAAACAAAACAAAGCCCTGAGAAAAAGAAAAAGGAATGTAGATCACAACAAACCACGCACAACCATGGTCCCGCCCATACCCACACACACACAAAGAGCAGATTGACTGCTAAATGGCATACAGTAAACACACAGTTTTAACACCCTGCTGGGAGTAAAGCCGATCACTTACTCCAATAGTCTGTCAAACAAACACACACACTGTTTTGTACCCTTTTTGCTGGTTGGAATGCAGATTACTGTCTCTCTCTTTCACACAGACACACACACACACACACACACAGACAGAAACACACACACATACACACACACACACACACACAGTAAATCCTCTTGGCTCCTGTATGCCCTGGCCAGTGGGGAGATAATGCAGTGAGCGGTTAATCTTTAACCAGGAAAGGGATTTGCCTATCAGCTCGTTAAAACTAGCAGGGCAATGCTGCTGGCCCATCTATCTGATCCAGCCACCAAAACCTAGTATCTCAGGCCAAGTCCTAAACGAAGAATGGATTAGACCTGGAGCAGCCTACAACAACTAACAACTGTGTGTCCCCATGCTTTAAATCACTGGGGGCGACAGATCATGCCTCTTTTCCAGTGGCTTGGTGGTGTGATATATAGCACACTTCAGCCCATCATGCCACGGTAATGTGGTCCTGCTTAGGAAACAGGGTTAAACCGGTATAGTGTCTGTCATCAAAGGAGCAATAAAGATGTCATCGCGGTAAAACTGGCCGGCTTCAACAACATGTGCGGTCAGGTCGGCGACTGAAAGCTCCGTTTCTAAAAAGTCTTGCTGGTGCTAAGCCATGGAATAGTTTGGGATAGCGTCGGTCGGTGTCACATAGCCTCTGCGGTTTGGGTGTTTTGTTCCACCTACTCCTCCATTCCTGTTCTTACTTTCCTTTTACAGACAGCACCCTCATCACTGTCTTCTTTCGCTGTGCTATCGGTCATATCAAATCTAAAGTTTATGGCTGCTTCACACACATACTAAACTGTTTTCACAAGCAACCTCCTGGAAAGCTTTCGTTGTCAAGCGGGCTACAGGAGAAGGTCTAGCCAAATTTGTCAAGATGATTAGCACATATTAACAGCAGATATACAAACAGAAATAAGTCTACACAATCTGACATGGACATTTATTTGTGTTTTTTTTGGGTCACCTAGTCCTATTTTAAACACCACAGGGAGGAATGGTGAAGAAGATGTGTGTAGTGAACTGTATGTTTGGTGTGAATATCGCCTTGTGTGAGTGTACTTTGTGTACATCTGCCTTGTGTACATTGACTACTAAAGCAACTTAACTTAATATGCTTTAGCGTCCTGTTTTGCGGTCCAGCAAGCCTCCAACTCTTTTTTTTTTTTTAGATATTTCTTTTGCATTTTTATGCTTTATTGATAGTGTAGAGACAGAGTTGAAATGGGGCAGAGAGGGGAGTGACATGCAGAGAACGACCACGGCCGGAATCGAACCCGGGTCCGCTGCAGGCCGAGGCCCATGGGGGGGACGCCCCTCCAACTCTTCTTGATAAGCAACACTTTTCCCCATGCCAACTTGCTGTAGATAAAGGGGAACCCCCCCCCCCATCATAGTTCAGATCAGGATCTCTGATCACAGCCAACAGGGGCCAAAGCGTGGATATTCATCACTCAATAGGAAAGCATACTTTATCCCCGCGGACACAGGTTCACCTTTCAACCCCACTGAAATGAAATGACTTGGGAGTAAGTAGCTTAGCATCTGAAACAGCAGGGATTTACAGTCAACTTGATGAGTACATGTCATCATGAATGGGCTGGCTGACATGCTAGCTGGCTGCGCTAGAGGTGTGTGCCGACAGGTGGATGGAAAAGGATCATGGGAAAGAGAGTTACGTGGATGAAAGCAACCTTCCAAACACAGGATATAATTCAGGCATAATAGCTATTAGAGCAGCCACGCTGTCGAGTTGTTAAGTGATGTTAAAAAGTTACACCTAGTAAAACAAGAACAGAATGAAAGCGGAGAACATAACTCTGTGGCTGTCAAAATCGACGCTTTATAAATAGCACTTATGTACTGCACCCATAAGCAGCCTTTGAAGTTGTGATAAAATGAAGGAGGAGGATGAGCGTAAAAGCTGGACAGGGGGCCGTTAAAATTAAAAAACATCCACAAAAGAAGGAACCTGGCCCCAAGAGCAGCTGTAAGGGCTCAGAGACATGAATTAAAAAAAAGACGGGCTTCAACATAAACGGTAGAAAAAGATGTATGTCTGATCTCTGTCCTGAACACAACACACACACACACACACACACAACACACACACACACACACACACACACACAACACACACACACACCACACACAGCACACACCCCACACACACACCACACACCACACACACACACCAAGCACAGCAGGATAAACCTGCTCTGGTGGTTCCAGGTTTGTTTGACTTCTGAGATGAGATGTCAGAGCAATCTACCCTCAGGCACCATACAGTAGAACGGATGTGTGTGTGCCTGTGTGTGTGTGTGTGTGTGTGTGTGTGTCTGCGTGCATGCACTCTATCCCTTTCACTCCATACCAAAGAGGAAACCCGAATATCTGAGAAATCCTGAAACAGCAGCTATGTGGCTGCAGCCAAATCAAAGGCGACAACTCCACTGGAGAACAAGAGAGAAAGGAAGAAAGGAAGGGGAAAGAAGAGGGAGAAAAAGAGACACAGAGAAACAAGGGTGGGAGGGTGGAGAGAGAGAGGGGAAGGGGAGAGAGAGGAGAGGAGGGGAAGAGAGAATCAAGAAGCCATACGAAGAGACGGGGAGTATTGGCCGTGAGCTGTCATTATACAGCAGGCCTCCATTATGGAGCTATGGCAGGGAACAGTATCTCCCTCTGACCTGGCTCACTGTCACTGTCTAGAACACACACACACACACACACACACACACAAACTTCCTGTGTATCACCTTGTGTGGCTTTGAACGGTGGGCTGTGTGTGTGTGTGTGTGGCGCGAGTTTGCACACACACACACACACACATTATTATTTATCCCTCACCTCCTACTCCCCACCCCTCCTCCCCCAATCCAAACTGCCTGCCAGCAGTTTGCTATAAAAACACAGGGATTTCAAAAGACCAGCCGGCATCTATCTCTCTCCCTCTCTTCACCTTCCTCTCTCTTTTATTCTCTGACGCACGCACCACGCACGCACCACACACACACCACACACACACACAGGCTCAGTGTAACAGATTGTGTCTTGAGGGTAGGCACGAGCTGAGATGATTTTTCTCTCCTCTCCTCCTCCCTTGCATCCGACTCACCCGCCCCGACAGCGCCATTTCCTCTGTCTGTTAATTACATAGCGGCTGTGGTAGGGGTGGCTGGTGTGTGTGTGTGTGTGTGTGTGTGTGTGTGCATGCATGCGTGCGTACAGTATACGAGTGTGTGTGTGTGCACGCGAGTCATCTGAGGAGTGTGCGGCTGGTGTTCTGAGACACCAGCGTGGGCGTATGACAGAACAGTCTGGTTACGCTTCACGACGCTGCCTAGAGAGTGTGAACATAACAACACACATGCAGACACACACACACATACATTCAGACACACACACACACACACACACACACACACACACACACACACACACACACACACACACACACACACACACACACACACACACACACACACACACACACACACACACACAGAATACAAGAGCCTTCTGTCTGTGTCTGTGGCTCTTTGTGGTCCATGGCCCAGGAGTCAAGCTGCTGTCTGTACGGCTGTGGCCTCTGTAGCCTCTTGCTGAGGGGGGACACAACCCCTCACATCTTCCTGACGAGAGGGCCAGCTACCACCCCAGCCCAGCTGTTCTACTGACAGAGAAGGCAGGGAGTCAGCTCTGACTCAACATGGTCATCATCATCATCATCATCATAAGGCCTAGTGGACTGTGTTTTGAACCTCAGCTGCTATACAGTACAGAGAGAGAGCAAAAGGTGGCAGAGTGTGCGTGGCTCTTCCCATCAAGGCAGCGGGATATTGTGACAGATGTGGCATCTCCCGTCAACTCAAAAAGAAGCAAAGGACCTGCTGCCGCGGAGCTTATTGTGGGTTGTGCACCTGTGATACTCTCCGGTGCAAAGTATCAAACGCACACACACACACACAACACAAAACACACACAGCCACACATGTCCCGCAGACCTGAATAAATTGCATTGTGTACTGTAAAAGCTCTCGGCCCCCGCAGTCAACATCGCTGCGTGTAACATATTTCAGTTATCATCATCTTTCAACTTTCTCGCTCTCCCTCCACAAACCTCCCCAGGAGAGGAGTCAGTGCTGTGTTTTTTCCACACATACGTTCCTCACTTCAACCCCCCCTCTCTCTCTCTCTCTCCACCTTCGTCTATTCTCTCTTTCTCTCTGTGATGTACTGTGCTGGGTTGTGGTTGCCTAATTAGCACTCCAAGTGCTCTGCATGGGCACTGACTCCCGAGCGACTCCACCGCACGCATGCACACACACACACACACACACAGGCACAGGCACACACACACACAACACAGGCACAGGCACACAACACACACACACACACACACACACACACACACACACACACACACACACACACACACACACACACACACACCACACACACACACACACACACACACACACACACACACACACACACACACACACACACACACACACACACACACACACACAGAGGCAGACTAGAACATCACCCACTTGACTTTCCATAGCAGGGTCTGGTTGCTGAGAGTTGCCCTGATGCAATCTTGTAATTGGTATAATGGCCGTGCGTTCCTCCTGCCTGTTCGTGTGTGTGTGTGTGTGTGTGTGTGTGTGTGTGTGTGTGTGGTGTGTGTGTGTGTGTGTGTCTGAATGTGTGTCTGTGGTACGGTGTGGTGAGTGAACCTCTTTCCTCTGGGTGAGCAGGAGTCAACAACCGGTCGTCACCATGGACACACATCTCTGAGTGTAGCATCAGCCAAAAAGACAATGGAGCTAATGGCCACAGAGCAGACACCAACAGTGTCCGAAAAATCCTTTAGGTATTTAACCAGTTATGTATTGAGCAGAGGTAAGAATGGCTGGAGTAAGATTGAAATTAGTCTTAGCATTTCCACTGTTTGGTGCTTAACTGGACTGAAGCAGGCCCAAGATGAAATGCTCTGTGCTGACATAGGGAATGATCCATTCTTTCAACAATGCAAATCCTCATGACTTCCCCACCAGTCTGCCCAAGAAATAGCTAGGAATCAAGTGAAGAGGTCATTAAAAGATCATGCGCCACTCCCAATGAGTGGAGTTCTCCAAAACGCGTAGATTCCATTTTTTTTTTCTTTGTATAGCTCTCTATGCTATGTCAATGGAATGCAATAGCTTTCATGTGAAATATGATCTCCCTGTGTATATACATGGCATCTATTCACAGAGTTACGGTTCATTTAGTCGGTCTGCGACAGTACAAAGCGGAAAGTCGTATTAAGTCGATGTGAAACCGAGATAGGGAACGACATGTATGGAAGATGTGATACGAGATAAGAGGTTTTGCAAAAAAAAAAAAAAAAAAGGAGCAGAGGCCAAAAGAGATTACTCTTTAGCAATGCAAATAGCAGACAGATAAAAATAGCAAAACTAGTGGCCTACACAGACACAAGCACGCAAGCTATAGTCTGCACCATGAGCTGATTAAAACACTTGGCCACAAAACCCACTTCACTTCATTTGGCACATATCTGACCTTGCTCTCAAAACACACGTCACTGACATATACCAACCCACCCAACACATAAAGCATAGTATCTAAAAGACAGACAGACAGACAGACAGAAAGACAGACAGACAGATAGATAGACAGACAGACAGACAGACAGACAGACAGACAGACAGACAGAGGAAGAGGCGAAACTGGCAGACATGTTGAGGAGAGGCAGAAGTAGACACAGTCAAGAGGGGGGAAAGAGAGATGCTGATGTGATAGTAGTAGAAAAGGCCTTTGTTGAAGAGTAGCCTTTAGCACAATGCTGGGTTATCCTGTGACAGTGTGACTGCACACAGGCAACACGGATACACACAGACACTGTATGATACGTGCACAGACACACACACACAGTCACACACACACACATACCAGAAAAAAAATGCTGAATGAAAGAGGCTCTATTTGGTAAGGGCAATAGTCAAGTACGGTCTGTATTGAGTGTGTGTATGACTCGCTTATCTACTGCTCTCATGTTGCCTGTGTTGTGTTTGTTTGGCCCATGCTTATCAGGCCCCGGGGTATGACAACGGCAGCAGCAGCAAACATCAGCTACACAAACACACACACGTGCGCGCACGTACACACACATGTAATCTTAAGATATCTAGAACGTGGTTCGGTCTGGTGAATGTAGCAAGACTGACTGCGTGAATGAAAAATGTCCCCCCCACACCCCTCACATACACCCCCGTCACCCCCCCCCCCCATCCACAAGTTCCTCTGGGATAATTCAATCCTTGCTGAAGATTGAGAATACAAACAAAAGTTTACAATTGTGAAAAAGGGTTTTTTCGCTGCCTGGTAATTACTCCACTGCTGAGCCCTGCTGTCTAAATGAAATCACACTGAATACAGAAGCAGCGTGTGTCTCCAATGCAGTACAGAGAGCGGGTCCTGAGGCAGGGGATTTGACAACATAAAGACACAGCAGCATGTATGACTCTGCCTATAACTCAACAGGCATCCATAGTGATTCAATTTAAATGGCACAACAAGGCACCATTATAGTACACTCTTTTAAAGTATTGCAAGTAAAAAAATCTGAAGAAAAAAAATTGGGCAAGGGGCAAATCAGGTGACTAGGCAGGCATCCTGTTAAAATAACATCTGCCTGCTTGCCACACACCATACCCAACACACACACACACACAACACACACACACACACAACACACACACACACCCAGGGATGAAGCTATGACAGTGAACAAGGAAGAAACAAGGACTATTGACAGAACACAACCACATTCCATGAACCACAGTGACCCGGTCAGTCTAGGTGCAAAGCGTTGATCTATAACGTTGTTTCTGCTTATCTACCAGTGAGAGTAAAAGATATAACGCTAAACATTTTAAGCCCTGTGAGAAGTCAAGAGTATGCAAATTGGGACAACCCTCATTACACAAAGGGCCTGAGTTTACAAATTGGGGCCAAGATTGTCATTTAAACTCTGTTCTAAGAAAGGCACCAGCTCACGTGTCAACAACAACAGCAGCAGGTGTATGGGACTAAAGCTGTAATGCAATTTTTAAAGCATGCATTTTATTCAGGTCAGCCCTGGTTTAACATTACCCGTATAGACTTCTCCACGCTGTTATGAGAGATCGGACCACCGTTTCGTGTTTGACACGTGCAATTAATCAATCTCTCCGCACTAATGTATGTGTCACTGTGTTTGTGTGCGCGTGTTTGCAGTCTTTGTGACAAGCAAATGAGCAGCACCACACCCTTAATAACAGCCCCCACTCAACCACCAGGTGCTGAAAAATTAAGTGTTGTTTAACGACTGGCAATGCTGGGTGACACAGGGACATGTGTCTTCCACACACACACACACACACACACACAGGGCCAATCTTACGGAGCAGGTTAGGCTTGCTCTCACACACGGAGAGTAAACACACGCAGGCAGGTACGCAGGCACACACGTACACCACACACGCAGTGATAAGTAGCTTTATCAGTGAAATATGGAGCACAAAGCAGTAGGCAAGAGAACAAGTGTTTTTTTTAGTTCTCTCTGGCACAACCTCCACCTCTTGCTGTGAGTCTGTCTGTGTGTCCATCCAAGTGTCCCTTGCTCCACATAAATACTTTATGACCTGTTTGTTCAGCTGGCTTCACCGGTCATCACATTTACAGCTTAGCTTTACTACCACTTCTTACACACAGTAGGGGATGCTTAAGACACCCACAATCACTCACACTCTCTCCATCGCAAAGCCTTCAAACAGGCAACCCACTTCCACATAGTGACACAAGATGAGAGAGAAAGAGAGAAGAAGAGGGAGGGAGAAAAGGGGTAGAAGAGAAGAGGAAAAGCTTGATTTCCTAAACATCCTTTCAGTGGTTTCTCTCTTCCGTCACACACACACAGCAGACCACACAGCAAACCCTGCCCTTCGGCCGACACACACACACACACACACACACACACACACACACACACACACACACACACACACACACACACACACAACACACACACACACACACACACACACACACACACACACACACACACACACACACACACACACACACACACACACACACACACACACAACACACACACACACCACGAGAGCGTTGCGTGCATCCACATTTTCGTACCAATCTCAGGACAATGTCGTAATGCTATAGTCAAATCCCAGGCCTGGCCCTTAGTCAAACACATTTCCATTCTCTCTAATAGGGAACTATGTAAACCCCTATGCAAAAGGTGTCTCTTCAGTCTGTGCTATCCAAAGCCATCAATGGAAAAGGCTGCTGATAAGGAAATGCAAAGTGGGTCACCTTTAACTCCAGCGGCTCCTTGTGTAAACAGTATGGGGAGCTGCTTGGGACTCTCCTAATCACTCTCTAAACAGAGCCAGGTGCTGTAGCCACAGACAAACTGTCACCAACACTCTCTGCTTCCACACAGCTGCCGTCAACCCCCCCCCCCCCCCAGACACACGCTAGCACTGCAGGCTACCGCAGTGTGACAAACAGCACAACCACACCTGAAAGCATGCCAACCAAAGTCACTATAGGTGCCATCAGGTGAAGATGGCTTCGGCAACTTTTGAAATGGCAGATCAAATTCTGTTCCTCCCGAGCACGATTTGCATGTAATCTCACACTCTTTATCATGTGCTGAACCAGACACATGTTAAGTCTCCGACACGGGAGGGTTAATCCACTCTAAGGTTAGATAAGTCGCAGGTTTTTGAAGTACTTCTGACATCTTGGTTTTGTTTGTTCCCCTTCCTTAAGTTTCTCTCTGTAAATAGGACCTGACTGTCAAAACTTTTTTTTTCTCTTCGGGAAATCTTCGGGAGACCTTACTGCTACTGTGAAAGCCGAAGTTTTTATGTGTTTTGCAAAGACACGCACACACAGGTCAAGATGATTCTGAATCCGTGGGAAATGTTTGCAGCGTTTATAATCAACTTGAATCAAAATTGAAACACGTGTCAAAGCAAATTATAGAAGAGTCCGCCATTAGCCGCTGTTTGTTCTCTTAAACAGTGCCAGGCAAAGTGGGTGTCTGTCTGGTAAGGTAACATTCTAAGCCACATAGAAGTTGTGTTGTGGTTTACAATAGGAATGCAAGCTACTACTTATTGCTAACGATATTCCCATCAGACCATATAGTATACAGTGGTGTATGGCTGTTGACAAAAGGTCACAGTGGAAACACACAGCGTAGCACAACACACTTAATAATAGATCCACACAGAGATATCAGCTTAAGCTTCCTTGGAAATGCTAAGGGCGGACTACCAACTGTGGTTAAAACAACAGGTACATTTGTGACTGCTCCACCCTAATTATGAATACTGCATCACACTTCCTACAACTTAAATTTGTTCAGCAAAGGATGCTGGGAAATGCTGCTGGCTTCTTTCTGGTGTAGTTCCTTTTGGCTCATGAGCTACATTTTCAGTAGGAAAAGTCAGTGAATAGTACACATCGCCAAAGCATCCAGACTGTACATATCCATGTCTCCGTGAACCAAAGTTCACATAATTCAAGCGCACAGTTTCTGTTAAAAAAAAAGTAATAACCATTGCTGTGATTTTGACCCCTGATACCTTTCATTTTCCACCCATGCCATGAGTCAAGATTGTGAGCAAACATGCTCACCGTTCTGCTCCAGCGACTTGGTTAAACGTTATATTAGTCATTTTGCAATAACACATTCGCTTACCCCGTTATGGGAAGACTTGAAATTGTGAAGGCCCTGGTTATAAACTAAGAAACCAAGGAGATCCCACACGATCAAAACAAGACTTACAATAGTGATAAATGTGATAAATGTAGGCCTGATTGAGAGCTCTGTTTTAAAACAAATGTGGTATCAATTTAAAGGAAAGGGCCCCAGATCAAAATTATACCCAAGATGAGAAGCTGTTGCTTTCATCTTTAATTGATGGAAAGGTTTTGTAAAAAAATCAAAGAGCCATAGCTTTTTCTATTCTCTTCATGTTTTTGAAGAAACCAAATTGTTGGTTAAGAATGATGAAAGGCACTGTCAGAGATTTAGCAGTGACAATTGTCTGATATAAGCGGATTAAATGGCAGTTTGAGTGTGTGTTCATTTCCTGTATGAAAGTGATAATAACACAGTGGTCACATAGGCTGCCATCAGAAGGAAAGTTGGTTCAAGCCTCACTTCAACCACAAAAAAAAAGTAAATTCCCTAATGCAAGAAGAAAGCCCTCTGAGACCACCATAAAATACATATGTTATTGTTTCCAAAATGGCATGTTTTGAAACATGATCAGTGATCACACCTTCAACAACAGACACTTGGTCAAATGGGCCTCCTTGGTGAGATAATCCTTCAAACTATATGAAGTGAAAATGCATTTTATAATCAGAATTATAAAAAAAATATTGTCCATTAAAAAATGTCTAATGTACTTCATGTTTCTTATTCCATACTGTGAAAAGGTAAAATAGTATTGAAAGTTTAACTACATAAGTGACATAACAATGCTATTTATCATTGTAGTCCAGTGTCAACTACCCAAATGAACTGTGTGTGTGTGTGTCCCTCATTAATTTCTAATGTTCCCATTAGAGTGTATTTGTTTCTGATCTTGGCCCTGGCCTGCTGTCAGACATTTCAGGGTCTGGGTGTGTGACAAACCCAGCTGTAAATCCATGTTAGTTACAGCAAGACATGTTGGATTATTAAGGCCCTATACCCCAGCTATGCCAAAAATGACAGCACCCATCTATATATGTTACATCATGGCAGACATATGCCTGTGTAATAAATGACCTGTCTCCAGCACCAGTCTGTAGCTCTTCTCCAGCTGCCATGCTCTTGCAGTTATGGCTCACCTTATCAGCAGCAGCTAAAACACACAAGGAGGCTCCTTATGGCTGCAGATAAACCAGTGCTCGGTAAAGCCTGTTGCTGCGCCGTGCTGTGTTTGTAGAGGTGTGCGATGAGCGCGTTGTGTGATGGGTGTTTGTGTGCGTGTGTTCCCCACAGAAGCCAGCAGCTGTCGCGCGCGCCTACAGTTCAAGAGAAGTGAAGGAGCGCGTGGGAAGTGATTCAACACGGTCCACCTGCCACGCGCACGCGTACTCAGGGTCAGATCATTCACCCCCACTGCCACCAGAGCACCAAATGGTCAACATGTGTCACTACTATCGCAGTCACGGGCGCGTTGACTCAAAGAGAAATCCCTCATGCAAAGACAGGACCAGCCCAAGACCAGACCAGACGCTCTCCAATCATTTAAAAGGAGCCAACATGACTGGAGATTACTTATTACCAACCAAGTAAAGACAATAATAGCTATACTCTTTTGTTTCTTATTAATGCTATTAAAGGGCCCACAGTGAGCGTGAGATACGGAGAATCCCTCTGAGCTGTGTTTTACATAATAATCACAACAGCGAGACGGTAACAATGTTACAAGAAGTTAATTTGAGGGGGTGGGGGTCGCCCGCTACTCCTTTCAGTCCTTGAGGGCAAATGCAAAGCGAAAACACCCGCTTGTCTGAACATTCTAAACAAAACGGCACACGAACACAAAATGATAAAACAAAACAAACAACAATAAATAAAAGCTTCAGTCGCCAGCTGAACGCACCGGAGTGTCTCTTTCTGTTGCCCTCAGACTCTAGCTTATCTCTCGTCTTCCTTGTCTCTCTTTAACACTAAACATTCGCACGCGCGCACACCCCGCGTGCGCAGCCTAGACACAAGGGCTCGGCGGGACCGACCTTCGAGAAAAAAAAAATCACCCGTTTCCTCGATATCGTAATGACTTCCTCAACAATACCCCGTCGCCGTATGCTTGCTCGTCGCTCGTTAACATAAACAACCTCCGGGTTTGAAAACAGAAATGTACACACACACACACAATCACTCACCGCAAACAAGTATGGGCTTATTCCAGTGTTCATAAATGAGTCAAATATGTCTCCCTCCGTTAGCGGTGAAAGCGCGGGTCCATCCCCTCCGTCGATAACAGAGACTCGGACACTTTTTTGTTGTCACGCAGGAAAGCTCCGACGCCTAGCGAGGAGCAAAGCGTCCGGGAGTGGAGAGAGAGTGGCGGCCGGCTGCTGCTGCTGCTGCTGGGAGCCGGGAGGTGGGGCTTCCTTTCCGGGCGGGGGGAAGGACAGACAGACAGACAGGCAGACAAGCCTGAGGGGGGCGGGGGGTAGCCGAGAAAGCACCTGCTCCCCCCACGGTCACGCCTCCTCCACTTCACACAGCGTTGACCCCGCATTCCCCCCCCATCCCCATAGGATAAAGAATGTCCATCCCCAACCGTACAGGATTGAGAGAGTCACTTCCTGTTCATTAAAAATTACCACAAATATATGACTAATGTATTACTAAGATTAATATGAAAGGAGACATGGATAGCCTCTCATTACCCTGTAATCCAATAATAACAATGATAATTATAAAAAATAATAGCCTATTAATAGTAATAGGCCTCATAATAAAAATAATAATAGGCTAAACAGAAACCTTTTTGTAAAGCACCATTCAAAACAAAGTAGAATAGGCTATTTAAAGTTAAAATATTAAATTAAAAACATTAAAGGTAACTGGCTGTGTTGCATTTCTGTGTTTACACACATAATGCCTTATTAGAGTGCTTGTTTTATCAAAAACAAATGTTTACATGGATGGCTTGTTGCAGGCAATGCAATGATCTGAACATTGATTCCACGGTCAATGACTGATTGACAAATTCATTGATTAACACATGTTCTGCAGTTGTCACGCTACCATACAAAATGCAAGACAGACTATAAAGGTGTCCTAATAAAGTCATACGAACAGCTATCTATTATCTGCACCAGGCTTATGCTCAAATTAGTTAGAAATACCCAACAGATATCCCTTTTGTTTTGATAATTACCAATATTTCACTACCACAGTGGACACGGTATGGTTCATAAAAAATTAGGGAGTAATTCCACCAAGTGTCCACAAGGGGACAGCCACCCACCAAAATCACACACAGAGAGAGAGAGAGAGAGAGAGAGAGAGGAGAGAGAGAGAGAGAGAGAGAGAGAGAGAGAGAGAGAGAGAGAGAGAGAGAGAGAGAGAGAGAGAGAGAGAGAGAGAGAGAGAGAGAGAGAGAGAGAGAAGCCTCCGCCTGACAACCTCTACCCCTGTCTGGCTTATCAATGGTTTTACTGTGGATTAGATCCCAGCCACTGCACAGGCTGCACAATCAAAGCCATACTTGTAAGCAGCTAAAGACAGGGTGTTTCTCCGAAAGCCACGGATGAAAATAAGGATTAAGCAGGTGATGGCTTGGGAGGAAGTGGGATGATGAGGCCCTTATTTTCACATTGTGCTGTACACTGCTAATTGCTGCGATTCACTGGATCAAATGTAACCTAATTACGACTTGTGTGTGTCTCCCTTAACCGTGTTAACCGAAGACCCAGCGCAGAGAGACAAACCCTACCCAGTGGCAAACAGTGTGCGTGATGCCTCCCTGCCTGCCTGCCCTGCCTACCTGCCTGTCTTGTCTTTCATCCAAGTGATAGTCTGTCCCTCACCTCTACTTGACCTGCGAGAGAAAGCAGGTAGACAAGGTATCTGACTAATGACTGCAGCTCTGAGGCCTCAGCCTTTGATGCCTGCTGTCTTTTCACTTTTCACCCCTTAAGGACAGCTCTCTTAACGGCATCAAGAGCCAGCCCCCTTCTGTTCCATATGTCAAATAATCATTTTAAGTCATATGGGTATTAAAATTTCTTAGTTGACTAAAGGATAATTGGAGTCAATTAGTCATTTCTTTAATGCTATTCTCTATCGCAGATCACTAATACGCCATTAGTCTTTAGTCATTTCTGGTGATTAGTCATTGCTATTAGGGATAAGTCATTACCAGAATATGTTAGTCACATCTCTGGCACCGCAATACATATTCAAAAGTATGATTCACATTCTTCAATAAGCACCAGATCCCTCAGCGTGACTGCATTCATCTATGGTGGGACAGAAATAGCCTAATGCATAAACATTATTTTACAAATAAATCAACTAATAAATCGTAAAAAAAAAAAAAGAAAAAAAAAAATTAGGGGCGGCACTACTGAGAAAACACACACACACACACACACACACACCACACACACACACACACACACACACACACACACACACACACACACACACACACACACACACACACACACACACACACACACACACACACACACACACACACACACACACTCCCCAATATGTACAGCAGGTGCTCAAAAAGACATGATTGTACACTAACACACATTGCGCCTAGCTCCTAGACTCTCACTAATGACAACAAAGAATCTGCTTTCAGCACTAAAAGTGTAATTAAAATATAGCCTGAAGAGTCTGAAAACAGTTTTGAAATACTCGCCCCATTTGGAAGCTCCACAGAGTGGTTAAACATTTATGTTTTGCGCACACACGCTTTCACAAAACACACATTTGCATTGTGAATCCCCCTTAATGAGCCTTTGCCTGATTACTATTCCTCCTCTTCCCTCCTCTCAAACATACAGTAAGGTGCACTATACTGTACAACTATGGGAGGCTGAAGGATATTCCTCTCCTTTACCACCTATCCCTCTTTCACCAGCCCTATACTTACCTCCTCCACATTCTCTCACCCCCCCCCCCCCCCCCACACACACACACATTTCCAGCATCCTTCATTGATTTGACTGCTCGCCATTTCACAACCCCGTTTCTAACATTGCCTCCTTCTAGTCCTTATCTCTGCAGCCTTAACTTCCCTATGCACCATCTCTCTCTCTCTCTCTCTCTTCCATTCCTTCCCTCCCTCTCTCTCTCTCTCGCAGCGGACCTGGCCTTAGGCATCGTTAGCTTAATTTAATAAAGGGGCTTAAGCTTTTGAGAGGCTTTTGAAGGATCTGACTGCTGCTACATTCATTACAATCTATCAGCCACTAGAGACACAGCCTCGTTGGATGGCTGAGAAAGAGAGCGAGAGTGTGTGTAGCTATATTATTCTGTGTGTTGTGTGTGTGTGTGTGTGTGTGTGTGTGTGTGTGTGTGTGTGGTGTGTTATGTTGGTCGACAAATGGTGCTATAATTATCAAGCTGCCTTGGAAGCACACACTTTGTGAACCCTCAACTCACTCCTGATTTACATGGTGAAATGCTGTGCAGTGCAGTGTTGCTTGTGCAGCGGATGAGGGTGTCAATAATATTATATTTGTGTGTGTCAGCATAAACAGAAGCATATTGGTGGTACATAAGGAAGGGTAGTCTGGTGGAGGAATTGGCCCAGCAGTGTGAAAGCATGCACGCACACTTTCCTGCCCCCGGGCCATCTAAAAAGAATGCTGTTTCCTCCACCTTTTTGAACTCCCTAGCTCCTCTCAAAGACAAATGGCAAAATCTTCCCCCACCTCATGCCTCTCTAGCATTATGTGGATGGCGAGTGGCAGCACTCTATGACTTCGCCAGGAGACACACTCAGTGAGGATGGGTTAGAAAAACTTGAGTCCCCCTTTGTGGACATCCTACCTGGGCCCCCCTTCTTACTCTGAGCCTTCTATTATAGACTGTGCCTCCCATACCTCCATCTGTTTGCAACAGCTCAGCGAACCAGCAATCCAAGCAGGTACAGGCTCTATCCACGTCGTGCGGGCATATGTGCGTGTTTGAGTGACAGCTGGAGGATATATGCCGTGCCTCTGGGGTTTGTGTTCCACATCGTTCGCGGGCAGAAATTAAATTAAGGCGATGGAGGTAATTAACATGCAGATCAGATGCCACACAGAAGACAGAGGGCCCACGCAAAGTGACAGGTTAAGCATGACAGGGAAAGAGGGATGGATGATAAGACAGAGTGAGGAAAAAAGGAAGAAATGACAAGGAAGAGTGATGCTCTGCCTGTTATATTGTTCCGCTGACTGACCTGCTTTTTATCATTGCGTTAGCGGCGCACAGCTGTGGCAGTATACATCTAGAAAGAATGCACCAAACGGCAGTCGATGATTATTTTCATCACCAATTAATCACACTATATTTCTTCATTAACTGCTTAATGTTCTTCTAAATGGCTAACCAATAGCAAAATAAAAGAAACCTTTACCAAGATTTTAATTCTAAATCATAATTTAAAAAAACAAGATTAAAAGCAAGCAAGATATCTTTATTCAAGAGGATATGGCCAGAAATGGTGAAGCTTCAAAGTATTCCTTAGTGTAGTGTAATGTATATACCTTCAATGATGAGCACACCATTATTAACTATTACCCGTAGCTCAGTCCTCCAAATATAACACTGCAATACATGATTGGGATATCTTCCCACAATAAGACCTGATTCTTGAAACAAAAGACAGGAGAGAAATGCCTTTGCCACAGAGTTCGTTGAAGGCAACATTTCATTTAAAAATAAATGTGACTTTTGGAATCTAGAATTCTGGTCTTTTTTAGACCATATGTTCATATTAAAGCAGCACCAACTTAAAACATGCTTGAATGACCCTTTAACCCAAACCCCACCAGATACTTTCTACCTTCTGACTGACAGCCACACATGACCAATCACAATGCACCATTCAGCCAATTAGCATGCCCTTAGACCTGGTGTGTTTGAAATAGACTTTAAAGCGGGCCGATGAGGGTTGCACTGTTATCCCTTTCATATTTCATATATAAATAGCCACATAACAAAACATGTAAGCAATACCAAGTAGGAAAATAATATTTAAGGATGAAAACATGGGTAAAATAGGTCTGTTGATGGAGCGTGTTTGACTGTGCTGCTCCCTCCTCTCTATCCTCTCCTGCTATAGCAGAGTGTGGGTGTGCGTGAGCAACAGGGGAGTGTGGTGAGGCCTATTAACAGCCCTAGTGGTAATAGGCAAGGGGAGCCAGGATGTGTCTGAGCCACTGACCTGCCCATTAGCTCTTTCCACTCCGCTAAACCCTCACATCGATCACCCAGCCACACATCATTGATCTGGAAAACCAGGCACGAGCGAACTACTTAGACATGCCCTCCGTCTCTCACGCCTCTCACTGTTGTGACGCGCTTGTGTGGGGTGTGTTGTGTGTGTGTGTGTGTGTGTGTGTGGAGGGGGGGGGAACAGAAAGAAAGAGGATGTGTTGATGTGTTTGTGTGTGTGTGTGTGTGTAGTGTGTGTTGTGTGTGTGTGTGTTGTGGTGTGTGGAAGAAGGGGGATGGTAAATGTGTGTAGTGTAACTCCGTGTGCAACAGAGCCTGTGTGCTCTCTTGTGTGTGTGTACTACTGTGTTTCATCTTTGTGAACGTCAAGACAGGCCCCTGGGTGTGAGTGGACCCACGCAACCACTGACACCCTTCATTACACATAAAGGGCCAAGGAATTTAAAAAGCCTGCTGTTGTATCATTGCTCCCATTATTCAAATGTATTCCACCTTGCCAACCTCTTCTGCTGTGACATAATTAACAATGTACACTCCTCTATTAGCCACACCGGCGGCAGCTAATTGTTAGCTGTCAGCGTGAATGCTGAGAGCACACGGACACCCTTAACCCTCTCCCTGCACTTTGCCCATGCGAATGCACACACACGCACAGATGAGCACACTATTGATACATACTACTCACACAGCTGCACGCATACGCACTTCTACACTCACTGTACAACGCTTTCAAATTCCATACATTGACCTGGATGCGGGTCCTGCTCTAACTGCAGCAGCCGTAAGTTAAAGGTTGCCTTTTGTTCAAAATCAGTGAATATCTCCTCACAATCCCATACCTGTCCATACTATGTGTGTGCTAAAACAAATCTGATGTTAATACACAGCCTTTAGGATCTGTTAACTGGTATGTAAACAAAGGTTATCTAAACAAATGGGCCAATCATTGCTAATAAAATGCCCTTTTATTACAGAGCCTAGCTGTGTTTTACACAGGATATTTTCAGCGCACACACAGGTAGCGGATGGAAGAGATATGTACGTAAAAAGCAAATACTCCGAAGCACCTTTAAATTCAGGAAATGTTCCTTCTAACACACAGCACGGACATCACTGGCGCTAGAGCACTGTACATTGCAATACAACAGTTGTATATGGCAATAAACAGATGAAAAGCTGTTAGTTTCGAATCCTTTTTTTGAACAAGCACTTGGACGTGTCACTGATTTTGAAAGTAAGCTCCGATAACTCCTGTTCTCAAGGTTTCAAGGTGGAGTTTTACATATCATTTGAGAGGGACTTGAATGACAAAGGACAGACACAACTATAAAACATAACCCATGAAAAAATACTGGGTCTTTTCTGTTATCCCCCTCTCACACACACACTCACTTCATCCATCCTATCACACAAGCACATGCACACACACCCACACACCCACCCCGCACGCACGCACATGCACGCACGCACGCACGCACGCACGCACGCACACACACACACACACATCACACACAACACACACACATACCCTCAGACAGATGGCACAGGGACGGTGATAGCCAAACCAATCATTTAACTAATTATGACTTACCACTTAACAGCATAATCTCCCCATGCAATTTTAAGGGTATTAAAATAGGGGTGATTAAGGGGGTTATGCAAATCTAAACAAAATGATTTCGCTCCAAAAGTTAACAGGGCAATCCGGCCTGCCCACTCAACCGGTCCGCAATGAACACTCCTAACACACACACACACACACACCACACACACACAACACACAACCACACACACAACAACACACACACACACACACACACACACAACACACACACACACCACACGCACACTGCTATGTTATTAAAGTGCTGTTATGCTAGTGACAGGCACGTCAACAAATGTACGTCCTGATAGAGTGATAAATCCATAGGAAATTGAGAGATGGAGCGAGGGAGGGAGGGAAGCTGGGGAGGGAGGGAGAGATGCATCAGCCGCCAATGTGAGTTCAAGCCCATGCTAATAGGGTAATTGCATTGATTTCCATTCAGCTGCACTCTCTGATGTTATTTACAGCATTTAGCCCAACAAACAAGGCCTTCCTCTCTTCCCCCAGCTTGCTTTTAACCAGCCGTGACTTGCTGTCAACCCCTTTGCCCTTTTTTTTCTCTCTAGCCTCTGCACCCTTTCAACCTCTCCACAACTGACAAAACAGATAAATACATTATTAGGCTATTAAAAGCAGTTACGCTTACACATCCCTCCACCCCCCTCCCACCTATTTCATTCCAGTTTTGCAGTCCCTCCCTCCCTCTCTCTCTCTCTCTACTCTTCTCAGGCCCGTTGGCATTGGGCACTGAGCTGCCTTTGAAGTGGCCTTGTTTATTCAATCAGTCTGAGAGTGTGTGTGTGTGTGTGTGTGTGTGTGTGTGTGTGTGTGTGTGTGTGTGTGTGTGTGTGTGTGTGTGTGGAGGGGGGAGGAGGGCTGGGGAGTGCTTTGTTTAGGTGGACCGAATGTCAGGGCCTTATAAGTGTTTTGGCCAAATTATGCTCTTCATTAAAGGTGTTGTGCTGCGTGGTAGAGGCCAAAGTGCACCTCCTCAAACAGGTGGGGGCAATGTGGCGTAATGTAAGAGAGAAGGAAAAGACTGTCTGTATTAGTGTGTGTTGAAAGTGAAGAAGAACAAGTTGAAGAAACGCCAATGTTCTTTTCACCACTGACATCGCATTTCATTATGCAAATCCTGTGCTCGCATTGCAATAACTTGTTAATCTCTCTCACTGAGGAAAAAAAGAAGAGATTGTAAAAAAGTATGACTTCAAGTATATACCAAGATGCCCGGCACTGCATCTGATAATGCCTGAAACGTCTGTCTGCCATGTGGCACTGCTATGACAGCCGACAGGTCAAATCCAATCAGTCTTCTCTCACCTGTTTGTCTCACAACGATAGGCTACATTAGAAAGAGAGATAGAGAGAGAAAGAGAAAGAGATATATATATAGAGAGGAGGAGAGATATAGAAAGAGAGAGGGAGAGAGAGAGAGCGAGCGTGAGAAAGAGTGTGGCAGTGATTAGCATGCAGCAGACACGGCGTTTAGTATTAGTGCTATATTAATGTGGTGGTCACGTCCAGGACACAGACAGACTGCATTAGACTCATCATCACTCCTCTGCACACATCAAGGACTCTGCCGAGACCTGCAACCTAGCACCCTAGTAAGGGAGCAACAGGAGATGTGGCGGATCCCTGTGCGTGTGCGTGTGTACACAGGGCAGGAGGGCTGTTCTGTAATGCCTAGCAGAATGTATGAATGTATGAGTATGACCTATGTCCAAGGGGAAACATATGTGTTGTGTTTTGTGAAGACCATCGTCACTTATATGACTAATTTCATTCACATCCAAGGGCTGCGTGGGTGGTATAGTGGCTCAGTGTTAACACCGCAGAGACATGTGTGTGTGTGTGCAAGCGTGCGTGTCATACGTACACATAAACGGAACATATGCCATTTTATTTTTTATTTTTTTTAACAAAAGCACCATCAGCGCCCATAATGCATTTCAACGTCGCCACTCCCTTTGCGAACTAAACCTCTAAATGTAGCAACTTAAGCACCGTGCTTGTAGACAGCTCTCCAAGGTATAGGGAGTATAAATCTGTATTCATGAAAAGCTTGTTGCTTTCACAAAAGGCAGGCAGGAAAGAGAGCAAGGATGTTGTCAGGGATCATCCTCTGAATACGTTGTCTGAGTGGTTTATGGATTCCTTTCTATCGCAGCCTTTTCTCAGTCATGTTCAGGAGGTGATGGTCCAAGGCAGTCGGAAAAACAAAAAAAAGCTTGTTTAAATCTATTCCCTTTTCCTCCCCTCCTTCTCCACCCCCTCGTTTCGATTCATTCAATATACTGTAAATGGCATATTAGCTGCTCGGCATCTAGATCCGCGTCAATGCAACCGTCTTTTTAGAATTCTGCCCGGCTCTCTTTCTTTCCACCTGCGAGACATTGAGTTAGGTTTGTCTGATAAAAAAGAGGTATGCAATTCAAAAGAATATGTGTGGATGTAATTTGCCTATTGTGCTCTACAAAGAGACACAAGGACATACTGTATATAGCAGCCATCCATCCATCATCAAGGCCCCACTGCATGCTACAAAGCCAGGCACGACGGTGCTTTTACAAGTGAAACACTGCAACTAAAGACTATGATACTTCAACCCCACACACTACAGTAGGTATAGGTATTTTTCTTTCCTCACTCTGCCTCCCTCCATTGCCTTTCTTTTTCCCCCCGGGGTGCAGCGATCTAGCGAGCGCCCTACTGTAAGACGATAAGGGAGGCTAAGGCGCTTCCATCACCGCAGAACACACACACACTCAGGAGGGATAAACTATGGACTATACTCCGGATCCTGGATATACAGTACACACACAGACACAAGGAAGCAGATGTTACAAAGCAGAAGCTCTTCATCTCACCGCTAAGCGTGCAGCAGGGGGGAAGGAAGGAGGGAGGGAGGGAGGGAGGGAGGGAAGGAGGGAGGGAGGGAGGGAGGGAAGACGAGGGGAGAATGAAAGGATTTAGGCTTCATCTGCGGATGAACATACCATCTCCTCCTCCCCGTTAGCACAGATTTCCCTCGTCTCCCTTTACCTCTAATCAGACATGGGGGACTCGAGTCACATGACTTGACTCGAGTCAGACTCGAGTCGCAAATTTGAGGACTTGAGACTTGCTTGACTAACACTGACAAAAGACTCGACTTGACTTTGACTTGGTCTTCATGACTTGAGACTTGACTTAGACTTGAGACAGATGACTCGAAATGACTTGAATTTTTAAAAGTTAGATTACATTAGAAATTAGCCTATGTTTTATTTTGAAACATGATCGGTGATTTTACAGTGCAATGCACGCAGCGCGCCGCATGGTCAACACAGGAGCAGCAGTAATGGAGGCAGCTAGACCAAGAATAATTCACGTGAGCCTCCCACACGCTTATAACCCAATCACAGTAACTATGTAGCGCCTTCTTCCCTTCCCACGTTGTAACTAGGGTTGGGTACCGAAACCCGACGTAAACGCTAGTAACCAGACCGAATAAGAACGAAAGTTTCGGTGCCTCATTTCGGTGCCGCCCCCTGCTGTAGTCACGTTTGTATTTTGACAGACTGATCGCTCTTTATGTCATGATTGATGAAGCATGTCCGCTCGCGGATGCTGTTCTGTGTACACCGCGAGGAGCATTCGTCACCGGGCTGTGAGTGACGAGAACTAGCCCGACCGTCTCGAGGAGCGCGCGCACGAGTGCTCAACACTCGCTCACGTTCGCAGTTTCACAGACTGATCGCTCTTTTTGTCAGACTATTTTTGAACGCCAATGCAATGCATTTCTTTTTGCGAATGACACGCGATCTAGCAGTATTGTCACGCATGTATTAGGCACGTGTAGGCTGACGATGAGGCAGCGGCCGCCTGCATACTTCCTCCCGTCAGCTGTTCTAGTGCTGCCTTTACGCACGGCGGTGAAGACGAACCCAAAAAAACACAGCGGGACACGGCGGCCCGGTGATATGGAAGCGTTTAACAAGAAACTTCATAAAGACACACTTAAAATAACGATCTCTGCCCATACAAAAAGCTCTGACTTGGATAACTCTATGGAGCGATCGATGTGTCTGTCTGATGACGGGCTGTTATATTAATAATAAAACAGCGCGCTGCACATTAGAACAGCATGTACATTAAAGATCTCGTATCCATCCTGAGAAGGCAAACATGACAATTGTTCTGCACAAAAATGGTTAATTTGACAATGTTAATAGTTGTGGTCTTATCTTTACAGAAGACTTCTTTGTATTTTTTATGTCAGTTGAATTTTGTTTCAAGTTAAATGCAAATGAGCACTGTTGATATTTCAAAAGGCACACACTCTTCCTTGACTGTTTTCAGTCTGTGGTTCTCATTGGGTGTACTTATTCCCTTACTGTAAATCCAATACTGCATTTAATTTCATATGGGTGTTTTGTATCTATTTTAATTTTTAAGGTGTTGTATTGTTCAGGTAAGGACAAAATCATTACTTTTAGCTAAAGTTTTAAGATGGAGATTAGATTACTTGGTAGTCTCCACATTAATCTACATTATTATATTGTTTGAAACAGTATTGTTGTATTAGATAGTATGTAAATTGTGTGAATTTTATTTTATTTAAATTTTAAAATAGTTTATTTGTAAGTTACTCGTAATTATATTGTTACATTTGGCACTGGATATAAAAGAGCATTATTTTTTGACAAAGTGTGTGCAATTTGAGGCTTCAAAGTACCGGTAAAAGTACCGTTTAAGCACCGGAACCGTTTCAAAAGTACCGAGTAGTAACCGGTATCGGAAAAAACCCCAACCGATACCCAACCCTATCCACGGACTGTAGGCTTTATAAAAGCATCTTTGTGAGACTAAACAGCAGTTATGATGTAGCCTAGGCCTATATGATGCAGTTCGACCTTCCACGTTCACCGGCTCCTTCCAACAGCTCACAGCCACCGCCCCCGCACCGACAGTTCACAGCAAACGGCCCGTTATGACAGTTCGCCCCCCAGTATGAAAAACAAATGAATCGGGATAAATCCAAATGTCATCCTGCCATAAAAAAAAAGGTGATATGATATTTTTGCCATAGCGTAGATCATTGCCCTGTTTTATTTTAAATGCATTATGGGCATTAAGTGTCTGTTTTGTGTAAGTATAGGCCTATCTGTTACTATTTGCCTTTCTTGTTTTCCATGTTAAAAGTAAGCTAGGCTACTTGGAAATTGAAAGTAGCCTAAAAGTGGTTGAAAGAAAAGGAAATGTGCGGTGTTGATCATATATGATAGATAAGGGGTCGCAATTGGATGCAGACATTATGAGATTCGGACCTTTGCTGTAAGAAAATGTTGTCAACTGGACCCATTTCAATTTTTATTGTAGTTCGAGGATGATGTTGTCGATGACGGTATGAAGAAGAGAACTGTGGAATGCAGGTCTTTTAAATGTAGAAACTGGGTTAGATAATATGATTTTTGTATGACTTGACTTGTGACTTGCTTGACCTGAGCAATGACTTGACTTGTGACTTGCTTGATTCTCACCACAGTGACTTGGACTTGCTTGAGACTTGAAGGTTATGACTTGAGACTTGCTTGTGACTTGCACATTAGTGACTTACCCCCACCTCTGCCTCTAATTGCCGATTCAGCCTGCTTTTTAGGCTCCGTCGGCCTGCCCCTAAAACACCCACTTATGTCAAGTCTTTGGACAAACTGGGTTACTGATGACTGATGACACGTTTGTTAAACTTTTTACATTCCAAAGCAACCTAAGTTATGGCTATAGGAACATAGGGAACCCATTCTTGTATAACTGGTGCATCACTTATGTGGCACCCATGAGGAATTCTGAGTAATTACAACAACACTGTCAGAGCATCTACATGAGGTATGCCTCCGGTGATCGCGCATTCTTTTATACCTTCTGCTGTACGTCCAGGTTTTTTTAGTAGGCCTAGAACAGTATAATCAACAACTGAAACATTCCTTGGGCTGTTCTTGGAATTTTTCTAACCTCCTGTGCCAGTGTCAGGGGGCGACACCAGTTTGTTAACACTGCCATACTGAGAAATATAGAGAGAGCTGATAAGCTTCATTAACTGTGTCAACTGGTTTGACGATGGCTTGAATGTAACGGACATTCATGTACGTATATGAAAAAGTTACACACTATAGCTTTAAAGCAAGCACACACTTCACACTCCTCTGACACACTTACCCATGCAGATGGTGTGTGTGTGTGTGTGTGTTTAAGGCCGCGAGGGCAATGTAGTGCATGTCAGTGTGCATGCGTGTGTGTGTGTATCTGCCATATGTTGTATAAGTGTACGAGTGTGCTTGTCTGTGTGTGTGAGTGCGAGTGCTCGGGGGTCTCACCTAGGGGACGAGAAATTAACACAGGCAACATTTTATTGCGTTCATTTTCATTTTGCTGGTAATAAGACCATCTGCTAACACTGCTGCTCCACACAGGACCAAAAGAGAAAAAAAAACGAGAGAAGTGGGCTACGCTGCAATCTCTCCAACAAGCCCCTATCTTGCTCCTCAGCCCCCACTCAATGCACTCTCTCTCTCTTTTCCCTTCTCTCTCTCTCTCTCTCTCTCTCACTCTCTCTCGAACACAGTGAGGGGCAGAGATAACAGCTCAAGGCCATGGTGTTGCTGCCAGCCTTTAAACCTCTCTGCCTCGCTCTCTGTGGTTCTCCTGATGAAAGAGGGGAGGCAGATCAGAGGAAAAACATGGCAGCCAAAAGACTCGCATCCACAGCCAAGGCCAGAGCCAGAGCACAGAGTCACTGCCCTTAACCATTATTCACCTACACTACACACTTGTGGACACACACCCACAACTCCGAAGGCAGGCACGTGCACATGCAAAACACACACAGACACACATAACAGCCAAACTATCTCTTAGTACCTTTAAGTCTGTATTAGTCAATTAACACCCACATGCAAGTAGAACTGGACTGCAATCCAACGGTGCAATACCTGTTCTGTATTATACTTTAACTGGCCTTATCCAGATTATAACTCTCTTGTTTGTCTTGTGTATGCATTTTTTATTTACAACGTATTTACACAGTATATGGATGTATACACAAAATATGAAATGCTGTATGTCAGCACTGACGCTCAGATGAACTGACCCGTTTAGTGTGTGTGGTGTTGTGTGGTGTGTGTAGTGTGTGTGTGTGTTGTGTGTGTGTGTGTGTGTGTTGTGTTGTGTTGTGTGTGTGTGTGTGTGCGCCTGTTTAAGTATACAGATGGGCTCCAGTGGGCTGTTACAAACCTTCTCTGACAGGGACTTAACGAGGGCACTGGCCTTTGGCTCCCGCATCTGTGTCGGTGTCGAGCAGCCAAAACACTCAAACACACCGATTAACAGAGGCTTAAGTGTTTGTAAAATGTATAGCGGTGCCGGTGCATGCAAATTCACTTCACTTTGTTATATATGTCCAGTTAACACCGTCCCACATATGTTCTTATGAAAAAAATCTCCTTGCTTTCCCACTGCTCGTAATACACCTCTTACTTGACTTTGCCGTGCTTGGAAGTGTTTTTGTTCTGCCTGTTTTTGTTCAGCAAATAATGACAGGAAAAACGAGAGAGGGGAATTCACTGATCTAATTAGCAGCTAGTTAGCAGCACAACAGTTGAGTCCAATTAGGGGGGGTGTTGTAGTTAATGTACATGGGAAAGTGTTTAACTACTATCCTGATTATGGAGGCTGTTTATTTGTTCTCTACCACACACACTCTGAGACACACTTGGTGCATCTGAGAGCTAGATTTAGTCAAACAGGGTAGGAGTCGAGCAAGTTTTTATTTTAGACTTAGGGAGAAGTTAAGCACTTGTGTGTCTGTGAGTGTGCATTAGTGCATTAGTCTGTTAAGAGGGTTTGGGTGCTGGGGGAATGCAAGGGGGATTGTGTGTGCTTGCTTGTATCCACCTGTGTGTGTGTGTGTGTGTTGTGTGTGTGTGTGTGTGTGTGTGTGTGTGTGTGTGTGTGTGTGTGTGTGTGTGTGTGTGTGTGTGTGTGGTGCACGTGTGTATGTGTGTGTGTCTCCTTTGGAAGAGGATACACAGTTGTCTGATACACTTAGACTCCTCATTAATATCCAAAATCTTCACAGAGCATCTCCAGCAGCCCCGAAACTCTGCTTCGCTGCCACATGTCACAAACACACCCCAGCTAGCTCTCTGTGTCTCTCTCTCTCGTCTCGCTCTCTCTCTCTCTCTCTTGCTCCATCTCTCTATGCTCTCTCCTCTCTTCCTCCCTCTCTGTCTCTGCTCCCTTCCTTCTTGCAGTTCTCCCCCTGTCGGCAGGTGCACGCTCTGGTGGCAGCCAAAGTGCCAACCTGCCCTCCATATGCCCGCCTCCACACTGCCAGCTTACTGCTGCCACTCCCCACCAGGATTCAGCTGGCCGCCCTCCCCAAATCTGTTCCCACTATCCCCCCCCCCCCCCCATCCACCCCACCAGTCCTCCCCCACACTCATCAGTATCCACGCCTAGCCTCATCTTCTCCCACACACACACACACACACACACACACACACACACACACACACACACACACACACACACACACACACACACACACACACACACACACACACACACACACACACACACACACACACACACACACACACACACACACACACACACACACACCCATAACCTAAGCCCATCTCGTGCCAGTTCTCCCTCTTGTCCCACACAAAGCAGTTCAAAAACTGTCAGCAGCACCCTCCCTAAGGCTGCACAATATATCACAAATGTTTCATTATCGTGAATGTTGATATTACTGTATACACATCACAAAGACTGCTTGAACTGCAATAAATGATAGCCATTCAATATTGAATGGTCTGTGCATTCACGCTCTGTCAATGTCAATATATATGTGGCCAATCAGATGAAGCCCTACTGCTCTAGATGGCCCCCCCACCCTCCATGTACAGAATATACTAGTGGCTTAAGGTGGTAAATCACATGGATGTGAAAATATAGCTCTCTCAGATTACGTGTTAGCCAGCTGGGATCTACATGAAGAACCAGCCAGTGTGTAGCCTAACACCTGCCATTACCATGCCAATATCTTGAAGGCCACAGAACTCAAACAGCTGGGTCAGACTGAGCTGATCTGCTTTGTTACACATGGCCTTAGGGGGTAATACTATGCATACGCTACCTACTGTCTAGGGTTGGCCGTGAACTCAAAAGCAAAACGGACATCAACACCGTATATTTACGTAGCTGTTTAATTATAATCATCATTGCAATATTCACAATGTCTACCGCACTTCTGTCTTGTTCTATACCGTGTCCTCCATCCTCCCTATTTTACCTTTTCCTCTGCATTTTCTTCTGCATGGCTGTGACCTTCATCCACTGCCCCCTACCCCCCCTGGTTGTCCAGCTCTGTCCTGAGACCTCCCTTGACATGATGTTGAGAGACCGGAGCAGACACTCACATAGCCAGGAGCCAGACCACATCAATCACACTACCGGTGTGTGTGTAGGCGTCAGATCGATGCATCAAGCCTTCAACTGTTTTTTTTTACTCTGGGATGGAAAACCCACTCCCTGACCAGTGGGGTGTACACTACAATATGTTTTACCGTTAGCATTACCGTTAGCGAGTTACTGCCTTGTCCCCGTTGGGCACAGGGCATCAGCACGTAGTGTGAAAGGAAGTGTGTCCGTATGTGTGTCCACTGTAACCTTGTCCGACCTCTCTGCTGGTACAGTTTCCCCTACAGGCTGTGAAAGCACCAGGCTATGCTCTGACACCAAGCACTGTAGCCAGATAAACATATAAGTAAACACATAAACATGCGAACACAGTGCCCATAGGGCTGGATGTGAGAGTGGATGAGATACAGCAACCAAAACCTCTACCCCCCCCACCCCTCCCTCTCTCTTTCATTTTCTTTCTGAGAAAAAAAAAGAGACAGGCGCCCTTTTCTCGAGCACATATTGTTCTCGCGCACGGACAAGCAAACGCAGCGTGTGGAGATTTATCCTCAGCCATATAGCCGCGGTGCTCTTTGTTTTGTGGTCGCTCTAAGGCTCCCCCATAAAAAAAAAAAAAAAAAAAAAAGAGTGATGGAGCGGTAATCCCGTTGCCCTCTCCTCATTACTCCTCCTTCTGAAGAAGTCATCTGACCGGCCCGCAGCCATCTATTCAGGTCACAGCCATCATCTATCATCCATCATCCACTCTCTCTAGCTGTCTCTCTGCCTCACAGTCACTCACTCACTCACTCACTCACTCACTCACTCACTCACTCACTCACACACTCACTTACACACAAACTCGGCGTGTGACACTAATTTTAATAGGATGTTTTAGACCCAGTCACTGATCACTCGCCCCGTGCCAAACCCACTGACTGAAAACGACTGACAGTAAAGGAGAGAGTCAAGAGAGGGAGCAGAGAGATGGAACAGGGGGAAGGAGGAGAGGGACAGCGAGAGAGAGAGAGAGAGAGGGGGAGGGAAAAAAGGATAGTGTTCGAGAGAGAGAAAGAGATAGAGAAAGAGAGAGGGAGAGAGAGAGAGAGACCTTGCCTCCAGTCATCTCCAGTCTTTAACAGGATGTGATGAGCTCTCGCCATTCTCCTAATCTGTCTCCCATGATTCATTTCCTTTTCCTGTGTGCCGAGAGGCTGGCAGCTCGGCACCAATCAGGCACACTACTGAGGCACAAACAAGCACACACACAGGCACACACACACACACGCGCACACGCGCACACACACACACACACACACACACACACACAACACACACACACGCAAATAAAGTTTAAAAACCAGAGGTTATTGAATCATTACGCCATTGAATGTGGTTATGGGGGTGACTGACACAGGTCATTTTTCCAGAAGATAACCTCTGTGACCAATTTCACCTCCCACTGACACCATAAGGTCATCGGCCCCTACATCCTCGACCCCTCCAACACTCACACATTTAGCCCCGTGACGACAAAGGTATTTACAACCTGGTCTATAAACACCGCAGCACTCCGCACTCTGAACCTGGAGACTGAATACCATGGGAGGTTAGAGGGGCCGTTGTCACCCCACCAAGTCAGGAGGAAGTGCACTACATGCCCTACTGTGCACTAGGGCAAGCAGACAGAGAGCTGGGGGCTAAATACTCAATCAATCCAAAGGTTTAGAGAAAAAATGTCAGGTTTCACTTTTACAACAACATGTACAAACACCAGCTGATTGTCTACTGTATATCAGAAGGACACATGCTCAAAGCTATAGTGCGTGACTTTTTTCCACGTAGATGAATGTCGGTTAGATACAAGTTGGCACAAAAGTTGATTAAGCCGATTAGTTCCTCAAAACCTTCTCTGTATTTCTCAGTATGGCAGCATTTACGAACTGGTGTGGAACCCCCCGACACTGCACAGGAGCTCAAGAAGCTACCAAAACGAAATGTTTCAGTTGTTGAAAATAACTAGACGTACAGCAGAAGGTATAAAATACATGCACATTCCTCATGGGGGGCAGAGAGGGGGGAGGCTTTGATGGCCAAGCTTTACATGGAAACCCCTGTCGACTAATGACATGTCAGCTTCATAGACCCTCACCAATACACAAATGTACACAGCGGGTTTCCCCTAGAGTTCCAGAGCAGAAACAGGTCAGTTTCCAAATCCCTATTACCCTCTCTCTGGGTGGTACAGTTCTCGCTTTTCCACTCTTCTTCTTCTTCCTCATAAATTGTAGGCACACACACACACACACACACCACACACACACACACAACACACACACACACACACACACACAACACAACACACACACACACACAACACACACACACACACACACACACACACACACACACACACACACACACACCACACACACACACACACACACACACACACACACACACACACACACACACACACACACACACACACACACACACACACACACACACACACACACACACACACACACACTCCTAATTACTCGGGGAAGTGAGGGAGGATTAGTCTGCCTCTCTCTCTAACCTCATCTATCTCCTCTTTTGTGCTTGTTCCTCTGCCCGCTGTTCATTTATGGCGCCGTTAAAAGGGCAGGGGGAAATTTGGAGATCAATGGCATTTGCCGGTTTCTAAGGTGTGTGTGTGTGTGTGTGTGTGTGTGTGTGTGTGTGTGTGTGTGTGTGTGTGTGTGTGTGTGTGTGTGTGTGTGTGTGTGTGTGTATGTGTGTCTGAAAGGGTGTACAAGTTAAGTGTGAGGACCTGAACTCTCAAGCCATGCTGATCTAGCCAGCAGGTGCTCTGCTTGCCAGGGAGGGGAAGTGGACCAAATGAACCACTGCTGGCATGAGGTATATCCTCTCTCTCTCTGTCTATCGCTAAATGTGTGTCGAGTGTGAAGGCAGGAATACTACCTAACATAACATACTTTTCTGAAACAAACGTATGGCATCTGTATCACATATTTCATGGCTTTATAAACTTTATACAAATGCTCATTTCTTGGGATTCGCCCCTGATAATACCACAAGAAGAAATTGTGAGTCTCCCCTAGACAATTTTTCATCAGACAAGTTCAACATCTATACTTCCAATGTGACTGCAACATTGTTTACCATTCACTTAGGTGGTATGGGATTGTGGAAAGTAAATTACATGGGGGTCTGTCTGATAGAGGTGGTAGAAGGGAGCTATAGCTATGCATGCACCTTGCACTGTATCCAATGCATTATATTAAATGTCTTTATACTGTACATGCATCTTCGCATTTTATTTCTCAAGGAAGATTCATTGTACGCAAATGATCTCTGCCCTGTACACCCTTAATCCCTTGCAATAATAATATATCATAACAAACTAGCTAATCACACAAACCACCTCAAAGAGTGCAGCAATACCCCATGTACTTTCCTTGTCCATTCTAAATGCACTTTGGTCAATGTGGTCAAACTAGTGGGAAGCTTACTAACCAGTCACCACTCTCTGCTATCTAATGTTCAACTGCTCCTCATCGGAAGTGCAAGCTTATTAGTGAAAGATAATACTGGCTATGTGCACATGTCTTCAATGAAAGGCATACGTGAGAGTGAACCTGGTATAGCATCAGAGGCAGGCAGCAGGGTTTAATAAGAATTCTCTGTTGTCTAATTTGATTAGTGGAGGGAGGCAAAGGAAGAGGAAGGCAATTAGAGCTACGAAATACTAAATACTATTTCTGCTGCTGGTATAATGTTTCAGGAGAGAGACACACACACACTCACACACACACACACTCCACACACTCACACACACACAACCACACACACACACACACACACACACACACACACACACACACACACACACACACACACACACACACACACACACAACCACATACATACGAGCAAGCCCACATGCTCATTGCTGTCACATTCCAAAAGCGGTTCATGTAAGTTCACAGCGACTTAGCGCAAAAGAGCAGAGGTTAGTGTCTGTCATGATATCTGACTGTTTGACAAGCGCTCTGGAGTGTGACACACAAGACTCGCCAAGTGATATCCCTGCACACACACACACACAGCTTTGAAAAAAACGTTTGCCATCCCACTGCAGCCCCCGAGTGTGTGTTTGTGTGTGTGTGTGTGTGTGTGTGTGTGTGTGTGTGTGTGTGTGTGGTTGTGTGTGTGTGTACATTGTCCAAAGGCACAGAGGAGCAGAACAAACAAACCCACATTTAACACAATGCGCTACACAAATAGCATTGCGTCTCCCTGGTGCAGAACTGACAAGACTACCAGAGGGAACAGGAATGGAGAGAGAGAGAGAGAGAGAGAGAGAGAGAGAACTGAGTGCAGTCCATAAATCATATAGTTGTATGCTACTGTGATACCCAGAAAAGCGTCCTCCATTAACTCTCTGCACCTGTTAGCTCACTGAATGTCCGTTTGAATAGTAAGTGTGTAATTGAATTTCTGTCTGTGTGTGTGTGTGTGTGTGTGTGTGTGTGTGTGTATGTGTGTGTTCCTGAATTACAATGCAAGAGCAAACACAAAGGCATGCACTTCCCAAAATGAACAACTGCTACAAACAGTGACCTGACGACAAATTTGTGAATTTGGAATATAGTCATTAAAGTAAAGGTTCTCACAAGTATACTTATGCAAAAATGTGTGTGTGTGTGTGTGTGTGTGTGTGTGTGTGCGTGTGGTGTGTGTGTGTGTGTGTGTGTGTGTGTGTGTGTATGTATTTCTGTAAATGCTCTGTCACTGTTGCTGGTGGAGAGAGGAGCTGAGGCCACAGGTGTGCGGGGTCAGGGGTTTAACAAGCCAGGGTTTACGAGGGAGGCTAACGGGGCAGCCGGCGAGGCGCGCCACCAACGGCCTTTACGGCCATGACCGGGGCACTGCCACCTGCGGACTGGCCTGGAACAGATGCCACACTGACAACGGGTCAGAGCTTTTATAGCCAGGGCAGAGAGAGAGAGAGAGAGAGAGAGAGAGAGAGAGAGACAGAGAGAGAGAGAGAGAGAGGGAGGGAGAGAGAGAGAGAGAGAGAGAGAGAGAGATAGAAATAAAGGGGCGAGGGAGCTAGTATTCCATCACTGTGACTGCTTTTACTGCCACCACTGCCATCTAATGACAGAGCTGTCAGTGCGCACAGAGTGGGAGGGGATGAAGGGATGGTGCAGAGGGGGGAGTAAAATAGATAAATGGATACAATGATAGAGTGAACTGCATGGGGATAAAAGCCACAGAGAGAGGAGGAGAAGAAAGATGGAGGGAGACCGGTGACACTTGAGTAGATGCTATAGCATAGAGAGAGAAGTAGTATATAGACTGCTCTGGTAGTTTTATCAATGAGTAGCCTACTCTACTCTCCCTTAACTAAAATTACCAGTGTGGGAGGTACAGTACCTTCACACACACAGACACAAACACACACACACACACAACACACACACACACACACACACACACACACACACACACACACACACACACACACACACACACACACCACACACACAACACACACACACACACACACAACACCACTCTGCTCCTGTCCTAAAACGAGTGTTCAGTAATCACCAGTGATTAGTCTACACTCTGATCCAGGGCTCAACACCCCACATGGCTCACACACGTATTGATTACCCCGGTGTGAGTATGTATGTATGTATGTGTATGTGTGTGTGTGTGTGTGTGTGTGTGTGTGTGTGTGTGTGTGTGTGTGTGTGTGTGTGTGTGTGTGTGTGTGTGTGTGTGTGTGTGTGTGTGTGTGTGTGTGTGTGTGTGTGTGTGTGTGTGTGTATGCGCTCGTGCATGTGTGTGTGTGTGTGTTTGTGTGCGTGAGGAGAAAGGCTTTTTGTCCATGTCGCTGTGTTCTCGAAGAAATTGATTTTCAGAGATGGCCAGGGAGATGGGAACTAGAGAGAAAGCCCACAGCAATCAAGACACTAGTTTAGTCCTGGATTTGTTTATGCACTGTTCTTGCGTTTCCCTCAGTATATAAAAAGGTCATTATCAGCTCACAAGACATTCGGGTTCTATCCCTGACTAGAAGATTGGATTCCAAATCAGTTGTCCTAGTTACTCTGTTTACTTGTACATATAAACCGTGAGCAAAGGGAAAGACTGGGGAGCAATACCTGATGATCTGCAGTATCTGACTAGCCCTCAACACACACAAACATGACCTATCATATCAAAACACCATGCCACTGCTGCTCCTTAACCTCACTCCCACTCTCTCCTGCTCGCTATGTGCTTTGCGGGCTGGCATCACTTTCTTCTTCTCTGTCTGTCCATCCCACTTCCGCTCCCATTACTTTCTCTTTTTATCACTGCTCTACCCTAAGGCTATAAGTGCAGACAGTTTTTTTTTTGGGGGGGGACAGCAACAGCAGAAGGCATGCTTGTGTGTGTGTGTGTGTGTGTGTATGTTGACTGCCACGTTCAGATATACATCATATTTTAATGGGCAGTCAACAAACACACACACACATACACGCAAGCATGCACACAAAAATACACTCACACACACATGCAAGAAAGATATGAAGGAATCACCTTGCAGACTAAGGGAGAGAGACGTATTGTGGAGGATGAATATAGAGGGAGAGAGGGTACAGACCAGTGTAGAAGAGAGAGAGAGAGATAGAGAGGGGGAGGAGTGGATGGCAGGAGTAATAAAAGAAGGAGGAATGTAAAAGTGAATATTAAGCATATGGAGAAAGAGTGACCCTGAGCCAGCCATCCTCCATTTTAAAGTGGCTACTCCCTGACTCTGCTTCACCCTGGTTCAAGTGCCCTTTTCACTCCACCTTTATCTACACGTCCCTCACTGCTACTCACTTCACCTCCTCTGCTCTCGTACACACACACACACACACACACACACACACACACACACACACACACACACACACACACACACACACACAACACACACACACACACACACACACACACACACACACACACACACACACACACACACACACACACACACACACACACACACACACACACACACACACACACACACACACACACACACACACACACACACACACACACACACACACACACCCACAACCCATTCCTTTTCATTTAACACGACCTCTTTTTTTTGGGCAAATAATCATGGAGAACTAGCATGTGGCTGACACGGTCTCCAAGGCAACGGAGGTTAAGACGGGTAGGCAGGCAGGGGCTCAGTGTGTCTGAATGGAGGAAAGGGGGGAAGAGAAGAAGTAACCCACAGTGCAGGGCACACACACACACACACACACACACACACACCCACAACACGACACAGACAACACCATAACAATACAGAGAGAGCAGAAGAGAGATCGACACACACACACACACACACACACACACACACACACACACACACACACACACAATCACCAACCTCACCAGTGTTGGCCACGGTCACAACCAACACCTTTTCTCTGTGCCTCCAATATGTTTGGCTCTCCTGGTGTCGTGCTAGGTTGGTGCTGTGGGTTTAGAGGTCACGAGGGGCAAAGCACACACACACACACACACACACACACACACACACACACACACACACACACACACACACACCACACACACACACACACACACACACACACACACACACACCACACACACACACACACACACACACACACATGAATGACGAATGAAAACGAAAATGATGATGAGGGAGACAGGGGAGATACAGAGGGAGTCAGGGAATCAGACGGAAAAAGCCCTGAGGAGACAGTGGGTGGGGAGGGGGGAGAGAGATACAGGAGGAGAAAGCCAGAATCCCTCTCTTCTCTTATCTTTCTCTCTCCTGGTTCTGTCCCTTCTCTCGCTTCCTATCCCCTCTCTCATTTCCTTTGCGCATCACTCCCTCGCTCTGGCTGTTTTTTTTTTTTTTTTTGCTGTGCTTGAACCCACCGTCCCCTTGGGTTTAAAGAGCACACTGTGGTCAGAGGCTGTGACACATGAGTGGAAAGTTCTCCAATGATTCCTTCCTCCCTCTACATGAACCTGACCCCCCCCCCCCCTGGCACACTTCTCTACCGCAGGTGATTGTGTGGCCTTTTATCGGCATTTCAAAAACCCCCATTCTGAACAAGAGAGGCAGGTTTGCACAGACACAGAAGTCATGGAGTAGACTGGAGAATGATAAAGAGTGCTTCATAAAAAAAAAGGATATTACAAATTTCACATCTGAAATGCTTTAAAGTCTTGCAAATTACATCAGTTGATTTGAATATGCTTATCGGGATAACTAACAAGGTGAATGGTTTGACTCATTGGAATTAAGGGTCACCCCGCAATGATCTATATCGACTATAGATAAAGGTTGAATGAAAAAAAAGGAAATGAGGTGCTGAATTTGCTGCTTAGTGTATTTACAGACTAGTACTTGTAGTCCCTTAGATGTGGTGACACTGCAAAAAGAAACCGTGCAACAGAGAAAAGTAATATCTGTTTGTCCGTGGTACTATCTGCTAGCGGGCCACATACCTATTATTAATCTAAAACTGCATGAAAGTAATGCATAATGTGAAATGAAAGCATATGCCATGTTTAATTAAATAATTTGGCCAACTTAGCTCTGGTATTAAAAATTATAAATACATACAAATACATACAGTTAAACAATTAAAAACTATATCAATGGCACTTAAACGTAATATACTGTATGCCATATGATTTTTGAATTCACAGTATAAAGAAATATTTAGGTTTAGTGAAAACATTTGAGAAATCGAGGGCAAAATGCAGTTAATAAATAAAAATATGCAGAAATAAAATGAAACAATGCTGCCAGAGGACAGGTCATGTTTAAGGTTAAGGCTGAACTGTAAGTAAACAAACAGGAGATGAAAAAGTAGAATAAAAAAAATATGGTACAATGAGAGGAACAATATTGCCTTCCTAACTTCTCTTCCCTTCAATCGTCCCTTTGTACCTCTGTCTGTCAATGCATCTCTCTCTCTCTCTCTCTCTCTCTCTCTCTCTCTCTCTCTCTCTCTCTCTCTCTCTCCCACTGCCCTCTCTTGGCTGTCCTCTCCACAATCAGTGCCCAGTGAGCCGTGAGACGCACTTAAGCGCCGACCGGCGGTAACCCCACGCCGCCCTTGTACTCACTCTTTTTCACACACACACACACACACACACACACACACACACACACACACACACACACACACACACACACACACACACACACACACACACACACACACACACACACACACACACACACACACACACACACACACACACACACACACACACACACACACACACACACACACACACACACCACACACACACACACACACACACACACACACACACCAACACACACACACAACCACACACACGCACTTCTGCATGCATCCGCGCACAGTTGCCGGCACAGACACAAAGCAGATACACACACAGAAGACAGATACGGGTAGACAGGAACACTCATACCAAACCATACATTTGCCTCTCTCCTGGTTGGTGGTTGTGCTGAATAAAACACACACTGCCACTTAGTGCCCTGTTTACCTGCCGACTCTCCTGCTGATAAAGGGCTGAGAGCTTAGCACAAACACAGTGAGAGCTGCTGTCACACAGCATTAGCAGCCTGGGATCTCAGGTTCCAGCCTATGGAACCAGCATGCACAAAGAACCACATCTCTTCACATGCACTCCAGAGCCAAACCTCAAACATCCTCTGCACTTCCTCAGGGCATCCCACAGAACACACATTCACGTGTAGTGTACGTACTGCCTATATACCTCTTTGCCTATTCAAAATGGATTTGCAAGCGCATATGGTTAAAAAAAATGGTAGAATACAAAAAACAAACAATTTCCATTAGCTTACCTGGCATGTAGTAAAGTGGTGCTTTTAGTCCAAACATGGTTACTGTTTAAGTGTCATGAAGAGAGGGGAGAAACTTATTTCAAAGCCGCCCGTCCTGTCCTGGATGACTGAGCGCGATGGAGAGCTATAGAGACAGAGAGGGGGTCCGTGCCCTCGCAGCCACCCAGAAACGAGGCTCTGTGTGTGGGGAAGGCTGGGTCTGGGACTCAGCCTGTCATCCCCGCTTGCCGGTCCTCGCTAACCAAGCGTGAGGCTGGGACCGCCCAGCCGGCTAGGACACACACACACATGCACACTCACACACACATAGACAAACACACAGACAGTCACACAAATAGACGCAGACAAGAGCGGTGCAAGGGGTCAACAACCCTGAGCACGCCCCTGCTCTCGCCCCCTGATCCCACTGGGCAAAAGGGTCACACACTCACTCACACACTCACTCACACACACACTCACTCGCCCGTCCGTTTTTTCAAGCAAGAGAAGGGAAACGGGCTTTCTTCGGGAGAGGAAAGATGTAAAAAAAGCCTTAGCGGTCCAGTGCCAAGAAAGAGGTGAAAAGAAAAAGAGATAAAATACAGGCTGCTGGGGTAAAATCCTACAGACAAAAAGAAAAAACAACGATGGCTGATTTCCTGGGACTGGTCTGTTTTATCCCTCTATCCAAGAAAAATGATCAGAGGGAAAAGACAGCTCTGCTTCCTCTGCTGCTTCTGCTGCCACACACTGTGTCTCTCTCTCACACACACACTCTCTCTCTCTCACACTCTCACTCTGTCATGTTCTCACCCTCCCTCCTTTCTCTCTCTCTCTCTCTCTCTCTCTCTCTCTCTCTTTCACGGCCGATACGGAGAGAGAAGGAGGAGAGAAGGAGGGCAGAATGAACTCCCTCCAGGCAACAGCACAGCAAGATAGCGAGAAAGGGAGGGTGTGCGCGAAAGTGTGTGTGTGTGTGTGTGTGTGTGTGTGTGTGTGTGAGAGGGGGATGGTTGGTGGTGTTAGAGGGAGAAAGTGACAGAAGAAGTGAGTGTAGGGATGAGAGAGAATCAGGGAAAATACCATCCAGTGCCGATGGTTCACCCCTAAGAGGAGAGCGAGCGGTCACAGTTCAGTCTGGAGTCAGGTGGGGGGGGGGGGGGGTGACAGCTGATTGGACAGCCCTGGTGACAGCGAGAGGCCAACGACTATCAAGGGAGCATCTGGTTCACACTGTATCAACACAGTATAGGACAGCCTTGCAACCCAGTGGAGGGAGAGAGAGAGAGAGAGAGAGACAGAGAGAGAGAGAGAGAGAGAGAGAAGAGAGAGAGAGAGAGAGAGAGAGAGAGAGAGGAGAGAGAGAGAGAGAGAGAGAGAGAGAGAGAGAGTATTGTGGGTCTTCAAGGGCGGCTCACAATAGAACGGCTTACGTTGTTTGGAAGAGGAGAGTAGAAAAGATCCCCGGGCCGCCTCCATCCATTCTCTCCTCAAGAAAAATACAAGAGTCCTCGTATCTGTCTGTGAGCAAGTGTGTGGGTGTGTGTGTGTCTGTGTGTTGTGTGTGTGTCCGTCTAGGAACAAACTTGGCTTGTGCAGCCTAGCGCACAGACTGCTTACCATGCTGTGCTGACAGCAGACCCCAAACCCCCTCTCTCTCTTTTTATCAAACACACACACACAAATAAACACACACACACACACACACACACACCAACATACACACACACACACACACACACACACACACACACACACACACACACACACACACACACACACACACACACACACACACACACACACACACACCAACATACACACCAACACACACACACACACACACACAGACACACACACCCTGTGTAATGCTGCCGCCTGCTCTGCTTTGCACGCAAACCTGACAAAGATGGTGGTGGTACGGGTGAGGAGTTAACTATCTGCTGGGAAGTTGCCATGCCAAAATAAAAACAGCAGGAGAGGGGGCAAGAGAGAGAGAGAGAGAGAGAAAGAAAGAGAAGAGAAAAGAAAAGAAAGAGGAAAAAACGATGGGGAAATAGTCTAGCAAGACAATTTGCCCCGAGGGCTCCCTCCCTCTCCAACCCATTCTATGAAATTCACAGTGGGGGAGAAAGAGGAGAGGGGGATTGGCAGGAGTTTAGTAAAAGGAGGGGAGGAGGGAGAGTGAGGGGTCCCATGCCTTCAGGAAGATTCCGGGGACTGTTTAAAAGCCCTGCACGGGCATGGGAAATTAGCATTGGCTATAAAAATGCTGCGATGCTGTACATTGGATAACTGTTGTTCAAGTGGCTAAGTGGTAGCATCCGTCCCTATCAAATAAACAAGCCAAGCTAACAGGCAGACAGGGCAAACAGTCGCTAAAAGGGAGGGATGATTGAAGGAAGAAGGAGAGATGGACAGAAGGAGAGAGCAAGTGGAGGAGGGGAGGGGAGCCCATAGACTGAGATATGGAAGGGGGAAGGGGGGAGTTATTCTGGGAACAAAGCCCTTCTTATTTATACAAAGACAGGAAATCAGTTTGGGTTTAATTAAGACAAGTACAATGTGTGTGTGTGTGGGCGGGTATGTAACAACATAAGGACAGATAAGTAAGCTTGGGCAACATTTGCACACGAAAGTACAGTGCTGAACGCATGCAAATAATACGCCACGGGAAGGTATGTGCGTGCTTCTACGGTGTTTCTGCGCAGGTGTGTGTGTGTG
This sequence comes from Ammodytes dubius, assembly GCA_026122265.1. Classification (NCBI taxonomy): domain Eukaryota; kingdom Metazoa; phylum Chordata; class Actinopteri; order Uranoscopiformes; family Ammodytidae; genus Ammodytes; species Ammodytes dubius. The sequence continues at coordinate 10,648,211 of CM047505.1, forward strand.
TGTGTAGGTGTGTGTGTGTGTGTGTGTGTGAGGTAGGTGTTGAAGTGTCTGGCACCTTGAGAGACAGGTTGAGAGGTGAGGAGTGCGCCCTGGAGGGTTGGATGACACACTGACAGACAGACACGGACAGCGAAGCAAAAATACGGCGTCCAGTTACCGTCAAGTGGACAAGATGAGGAGGAGAAATGATACGAGAAGAGACATTTGTTTTCAACACACATACATACAAAAGTCCATTAAAGATGTCAGATACTGTCGTGTGAAGGTTCGAAAGAGGGCGCCAAAAAAATCATAAGAGCACCTGTAACAAATAAATAAATGCATTGTGTATTAATTGTTTTTATTTTATTACGTATAGTATGTTTGGTGACATTCCTATTTCTGTGGTGCTTTTGCGCTGCACTCACCATAAGAAATCGATCCACAAACTATACCGTTATGTTTTTTTTTTTAAATCAGGTGCAGGTCTCTCTCATTCTATGTGCATTGCCACTTGTTGTAACAAAGATATACAGTATCTCACAAAAGTGAGTACACCCCTCACATTTCTTCACATTTTTCTTTATATCTTTCCATGGGACAACACTGAATAAATGACACTTTGATACAATGTAAAGTAGTCAGTGTACAGCTTGTATAACAGTGTAAATTTACTGTCCCCTCAAAATAACTCGACACACAGCCATTAATGTCTAAACTGCTGGCAACAAAAGTGAGTACACCCCTTAGAAAAAATTTACAAATTGGGCCCAAAGTGTAAATATTTTGTGTGGCCACCATTATTTTCCAGCACTGCCTTAACCCTCTTGGGCATGTAGTTCACTAGAGCTTCACAGGTTGCAACTGGAACCCTCTTCCACCCATTTATGACAGCATCACAGAGCTGGTGGATATTAAAGACCTTACGCTCCTCCACCTTCTGTTTGAGGATGCCCCAAAGATGCTTAATAGGGTTTAGGTCTGGAGACAGGCTTGGCCAGGCCATAACCTTTACCCTCAGCTTTTTTAGCAAGGCAGTGGTCGTTTGGAGGTGTGTTTGGGGTCATTATCATGTTGCAATACCACCCTGCGGCCCAGTTTACGAAGGTTGAGTGCACGTGGTCAGCGTCGTACACAGAGGTTGGCTTTGGAAAATAGACGTATGAGTGCTGCTAGCATTGCTGAAGGGCTTGAAGGGGTGGGGGGTCAACCTGTCAGTGCTCTGACCATACGCCACACTCTACATCATACTGGTCTGCATGGCTGTCATCCCAGAAGAAAACCTATTCTAAAGATGATGCACAAGAAACCCCACAAAAAGTTTGCTGAAGACAAACAGACTACGGACATGGATTACTGCAACCATGTCCTGTGGTCTGATGAGACCAAAATACATTTATTTGGTTCAGATGGTGTTAAGAGTGTGGAGCGGCAACTAGGTGAGGAGTACAAAGACAAGTGTGTCTTGCCTAGAGTCAAGCATGGTGGTTGGAGTGTCATGGTCTGGGGCTAAATGAGTGCTGCCAGCACTGGGGATCTACAGTTCATTGAATTCTAACATGTACTGTGACATACTGAAGCAGAGCATGATCCCCTTCCTTCATAAACTGGGCCGCAGGGCAGTACTGCAACATGATAACGACCCCAAACACCCCTCCGAACGACCACTGGCTTGCTAAAGAAGCTGAGGGTAAAGGTTATGGACTGGCCAAGCATGTCTCCAGTCTTAAACCCTATTGAGCATCTTTGGGGCATCCTAAAACGGGAGATGGAGGAGCGCAAGGACTCTAATATCCACCAGCTCCTTGATGTCGTCATGAATGGGTAGAAGAGGGTTCCAGTTGCAACCTGTGAAGCTCTAGTGAACTACATGCCCAAGAGGGTTAAGGCAGTGCTAGAAAATAATGATGGCAAAACAAAATATTGACACTTTGGGCCCAATTTGGACATTTTTTCTTAGGGGTGTACTCACTTTTGTTGCCAACAGTTTAGACATTAATGGCTGTGTGTCGAGTTATTTTGAGGGGACAGTAAATTTACACTGTTATACAAGCTGTACACTGACTACTTGACATTGTATCAAAGTGTCATTTATTCAGTGTTGTCGCATGGAAAGATATAATGAAATATTTGAAGAAATGTTAGGGGTGTACTCACTTTTGTGAGATACTGTATCTACTCATCCAAACACACTGCTGTTGGATATGCAGATCCAATCCATTTCTTTCTAAGGTGATACAGAGTATAAGATGTTATTCAGTAGAGAGAGTCAGAGGTTAGTGCCTAGTAATGAAAACCTGAGTGTCACGTGCTTCAGTGGCAGTGGGGGACATTGACAGGTAATGGAAGAGAACAATTTGTTTGCTTATAATTATTTTTTTCCTGCTCATTAAGGGACAGGCAATGCTAGAGAATAGATATCTCCCTCCTTTATTCAAGGTAGAGTAATGAGTCACATTTGACAAGTGCACTGCAGTCGAAATGCACGCACGCACGCACGCACGCACGCACGCACGCACGCACGCACGCACACACACACACACACACACACACACACACAATCACACACACACACACACACACACACACACACACACACACACACACACACACACACACACACACACACACACACACACACACACACACACACACACACAACAACACACACACACACACACACACACACACAACACACACACCACACACACACACACACAATCACACACACACACACTCAAAGGCTATAAAAGCTCCCTGGGGACCAAGGCAATGTGAGTGGCTGAAAACACTGTGATCAGGAAGTTACAGGGAGAGGGAGAGGAGGGAAGAGAAGAGGGGAAGAACAAAACGAGTGGAAAGGGGTCACTGGGAAAAAAAAGGAAAAAGAAAGATGAAAACGGAATTGGAGGGAGGGCAAAGCAGTCAGCTAAAAAGACAGGGATGAAGAGAGGAGAGGGAGACAGAACAAGAATGCTCTCTCTCTCTCTCTCTCTCTCTCTCTCACACACACACACACACACACACCAACCTGCTATGCCCACTTCATGTCAAGCCACTATACAATTGTCTTCCCCTTAACCCCTACCCACCTTGCAAAATAAATAATCACTCCCTCTCAATCGTTGTGCGCATGTGTGCTAATGTTGATGTGTGAGTGTGTATGTGTGTGTGTGTGTGTGTGTGTGTGCATGCGTGCGTGCGTGCGTATACGTGTGAATGTGCATGTGTGTACTGGGAAAGGTTGAAAGATGGCTTGGCTCCTTCCACAGCAGGGAAAGCAAAGATAAGGTGTTGCTTTAATCTTTCCCCACCACACACAGCCTCTGGAGGTGCACACAATCACACTCACACACACACACACACACACACGTGCACACACACACACACACACACACACACACACACACACACACACACACACACACACACACACACACACACACACACACACACACACACACACACACACAACACACACACACACACACACACACACACACACACACACACACACACACACACACACACACACACACACACACACACACACACACACACACACACACACACACACACACACACACTGTAATGTGCTGCACTCTGACATGTTTGCAAAAACCGTCTCAGGTCTGGAGCTGTGTTGCAAACGACATAACGAGAATAGATGTCCCTCCAAAAAGCAAAACATTCCAAATGTAAATACACTTGGTGTTACACTATTTTTAAAGTCAAAATAAACATTACATGAGTAACAGATGAAAAAGCCTTCAGTATTCATTTAAAACAGAGATACGTCAGAATTGCTCTTGCTATCTGACAACCAATCAACATGAGAACATGTGACTGTTACAGTTTACATATATGGATACATGTAAATAATAATAAATAAAATAAATAAAAAATAAAATGGGAAATGGGAAATTACTTATAATTACAGTAATAATCAAAATGACTTTTACAATTATACATTGAGTTCAAAATAAAAGAAAAACGTTTTCCATTTGGCCATTTCCAACAAAGCCTTATAGAAAGGAAAAAATGACAATTTGATTGCGATTCAAGTCACAAAATGAGAATGGTATATTGCCTTAGGCCTCAAAGCAAGCAGCAAAGGAAAGGAAAGGTTTTAGGAAGAACGAGGTGATTATCAGTTGAGATTTTGAAAAAAAAATAATAATATAAAAAAGCCAAGGTTATGTGCGTAGTCTAATATCATATCTGACTAGAAATGATATCTCGTCACCCTTCACTCAACCCCATTTGCCAAGACCTGCACCCAGCACCCGCTCCCCTATTACGCACACCCATTTAACCTGACCTCTCGCTGGTGATTAGAAACCTGTGAAGTGTGTGTGAGCATGTGTGTGTGTGTGTGTGTGGTGTGTGGTTGTTGCATCGATCTCTGTGTGTGTGAGATGCTCCTCTCCGTATGCTAATCACAGCCTAGCACTGAGAATTAATTTGCAAATGTGTCATTACCCATCAGGCTCAGCAGCAATAACCCTGCAATTACACAACGCTCGCCTGGCCAGCTGAGCACCACACACACACGGTGCAGGCAAATGTATGCACACAGCTGATGGTACAAAGACACACACACACACACACACACACACACACACACACACACACACACACACACACACACACACACACACACACACACACACACACACACACACAGACACCACCAAGCTGCTTTAAAGTACAGAACGGAAAAAACTCGGACCATTCTGAAAAATATTCAATCGGACTCTACAACCTAGGGAAAAACACACACTATTTAGTATCCAAGTGATGTTCAGCATGTTTAGAGTGCAGAGTGTTTACATTGTACTCACAGCTCCTCTCACCTCAGTGTCAATAGGATGGCAACCAAGGTCAGTTGAGCTTTTTAACACGCTCCTGTTTCTTAGCAACATTATCAGGGAGTGTGGCCTTGCTGCTGAAAACTCCAACGGCATTACACAACTCCTTTCAGATCACAGATACACAAAAAGTGAGCAATGAGTGTGTGAGTGTAGGTGTGTGTGTGTCAGTGTGTGTGTGTGTATGTTGTGTGTGTGTGTGTGTGTGTGTATGTGTGTGTGTGTGTGTGTGTATACAAGAGTTTAAGCACTTACCTGTGAAGTGAGGAGGTCAGGATCAGAGGTGAGGTTCCACGGGGGAGGAAGATGGTTGAAATGGAAGAAAAGAAGAAAAAAAACAGCAAGCCGTGAGCATACATGTACATGCATGGAATGTCAAGTTAGCAGTCATTTATTATCTCTCCCAGACATGTCAGCAGATACGCAAAAACCTTGAATTCTAAGGGATATGTTTCATATATAGACAGACAGGTGACAAATGACAAGAAATATCCTGTATAAAATATTTAGGAAACAAGGGGCGCCCTTAGCTCAGTTGGTATAGGCGTCCCCCCCCATGGGTCCCCCCCAAAAAATATCTTAAAAAAAAGGGCTGAATAGTTTCATTAGATCTTAATCCAATTGAACACCTTATGGAACAATGTGTTTAGACAGGGCTCTCTCAACACCACCACCAAATAAGGGAATTGTTTTTTAGTTTCACATATTTGAAGTATCTTTGCAAAGGAGCAGTGATGCTGTTTCAGAGGCTGTGTCTTTGTCCATAGTCTTACTGAGGACAATGTATGGCATTTAAGCTAACTTGTCAACCATTTGAACATTGAAAGTACATTTTGGATAAACATGCATAAAAACAGCAGAGATCATTGTCAGGTGTTTCTTTAGCCTAGGCTCTGTAAACTGGTATGTAAACAAAGGGGGATCCACCGTAGCAACAACATGCCTGTTTACAGAGCTTAGGATGTGTTTAAACTGGATTTCTTTCCAGTGCAACACACACAGTACGGACAGGTAGGGGATCATGAGGAGATATTTACTGATTTTGACAAAAAGCGATTGTGACAACAAGCGTTCTCCAGAATCGCTGACTCCACCTCTAAGCTGAGGAATGACTGACACAGTTTACCATTAGCGCCCATGTTTGTTGGGTGAGCTTTCAGGTCATTACATCAAAAAAGCATTTAAGCAACCTCCCCCTTGCTGATGCCTAAGCACCGGTTAAAGCAAAACTAAATGTTTGCACAGTCAATGGATGCGAAAACCACCTGCCTCTCAAAACCCACTTATTATCACATGGCCTAATATGGTTCCAGCTCATTCACACACCGCTGTGACTGGCCGCCCCACAGTAGACTAACCCACAGTGGCACACACTCATCCAAAGGATGGCACACACCTGTCACACATACTCCTGTTGCCAGGTGCAGTCACACCTTGGGGGTGACAGCAAAGGTGCCTAGATACACATGCATCATGTGTCTGTCTTTTTCTCGTAAAGAGCTGAAGGGGCTCAACCTTGAAATCTAGCAAGATGTGTCGGAGAAAGAACGGATGTTGAATAGGATACAAAAGGCTAAACAAAATGTATTTCTCGAACACATAGAAGGAATATTACGCACACAAATAATCAGAATAGAATAGAAGAATAGAATAGAGCCTTTTGGCATTGAGAGAGAAACAAATCATAATCGCTACACGAGTTAACCATACACTTGCTGTTCCTATAAACCATTGCCTGTTATTATAACCAGTGTCTGTCTGTCTGAGATTAATTCACACACTTCACTAGGAAAAATACTCTTTACTGAAGAACTGAATGATTTGAATCGGAAACAAACGTGATCAAAATGATCTCACTAACGGTTTGCTCTTAGAACATTTGAACACCTACACCCCATTGTAGTTAAGTAACTCGTTAAAAGGGATGATTTCTTTTTGCAGCGTTGATATATGTGAACATTCTTCCTCTTGCATTTCTTGCTTCGAGAGTCCGTTTTAATATTCACAACTCGAGCCATGCGCCCTCATGCTCACCAGAATACTGTCACTGCTGATTTAAAGTGGATTTCCCTTCTAAATGGATGCTAGCCCTTATTGTGACCGACACCCACATCCACACACACACACACACACACACACACACACACACACACACACACACACACACACACACACACACACACACACACACACACACACACACACACACACACACACACACACACACACACACACACACACACACACACACCACACACACACACACAACACACACACACACCACACACACACCAACAACACCCACACACACCACACACACCACACACACACACACAACACACACACACACACATATAGACCACACACATAACCAGTGGGGGGAGGGGCAGGCCAACCTGATGTGCCGTCAAATCATATCCCTCCCACAATGCCTTGTGGCACACCTGCTTTCTAGGACAGACAACAGAACAGCAGCGTCCCTGTGCCTCAGCCGAGGGAACGCATGGCGCCACACGTCTCTTGCTCTGATGAGGCTTTTTATAGTCGTTCAGCTCGCTTACCTGCATCCTCCAAGCCTTCATCTGTCTCCATATCAAACACATCACATATCTGCCTCTCAGCCAGCACCGTTTGTTATTAGACAGAAGAGCAGAGCAACCACAGACGAAGCACTGAACCAGAGAGAGAGAGAGAGAGAGAGAGAGAGAGAGAGAGGAGAGATGGGGGATCTTTAAAAAAAGGGCTTCTCATTTGATTAACAAATATGCCTGCACATGTGTGTGTGGTGTGTGTGTGTGTGTGTGTGTGTGTGTGTGTGTGTGTGTGTGTGTGTGTGTGTGTATGGGCATATGTACTGTGTGTGGGTGTGTGTCTGTGAAAATGCCCCTGGGCAGGTGTACGGTATGCAAAACGCATACTGAGGAAACCTAGAGAGCACACACAGCAGGAGAATCCTGCTTTACAGCAACACTCCCACAAAGAAGCTGACAACAGGCTGACGGGGTGGGATGGGATCGCAGAGACCACCATACAAAAAAAAAACACACACACACACACACACACACACCACACACACACACACACACACACACACAAACATTATGTACATGTTTAGGTACATGTGAACAAAGAATAACAGCACACACTCAATCGGATGTACTAGGGATTTAATATTTAATTGTGTGAATGATTATAAAGGATGCTGCCACAGACACACACACACACACTACAGCTCCAAGCTACACACAAAGAGCTGCCGGCAGTGTGTGTTCTTTCGCTTGACTTGTGCTCTCCTGTGACATTTCACTCATTGGCTTGTTTGTCTCAATTATCCACTGCTTATTGGACAGAGACGGTTAACCCATTAACTCTCACATAGGGAGGAGGAAAGAAACGCGCGAGAAAGAGAAACAGTGAGAAAGCTGGATTGCAAGGGAAAACCCGCCTTAGGCATGTTGGAATCACACAACTGTATAAGGCCACAAACAACAAGGGCTGGCCTGGCCGAGCGCCAAGCAAAACACACACCAAACACACACACACGGGCAGTAGAGAGTATAGCTAAAAGGGGCAGCGGAGCACCGGTACCTTTGGGGCCTGTCGGGGTAGGCCCCGAGCTGACCTTCTCCACTCACCAATGTGCCTCTGGATTTAACACACTATCCTGCAGCTCTGTGCGCTAGAGAATCGCAACGGTGGTTAAGCGCGTCATTACATGTGCCAACGTTTGTGTGCCTGTAGTGTATGTATGTTGGGAAGCTGTGTGTGAGTGTGTGTGTGTGGGGTTGTGTGTGTGTGTGTGTGTGTGTGTGTGTGTGTGTGTGTGTGTGTGTGTGTGTGTGTGCGTGTGTGTGTGTGTGTGTGTGTGTGTATGTGTGTGTGTGTGTGTGTGTGTGTGTGTGTGTGTGTGTGTGTGTGTGTGTGTGTGTGTGTGTGTGTGTGTGTGTGTGTGTTTACAGAGGAGGCTGCCTTGCCCCTGTGTCAGACCTCTGCTGTGTTCAGTAAGTGAGGCGTGCTAATACTGCGTGTGCTCAGGTTTCACGCATCAGCACACAGTCGAAGAGACTCACCCGAGGTCACAGACTGTCAGACCCTTCTCCCCCCCTATACACACACACACACACACACACACACACACACACACCACACACACACACACACACACACACACACACACACACACACACACACACACACACACACACACACACACACACACACACACACACACACACACACACACTCCTCCCTTTCTCTCTGGACTCAACCTTCCATTTTCTCTCACTAAATCTTTACCTTAGCCAGCCTTCGCACTCTATCTTTCAGATCCCTTTTGCTAAACCCCCCTCCCATACATATACACCCACTTTGCTATCACTACTGTTCTTCCATAGCCTTCCCCTTCCAACACACTCACACTGCTAAACACCACACCACTCCCACACACACAACCACCCACTGCACACCACACTCCACATCACACCACACACACACCACACACAACACACACACACACACACACACACACACACACACACACACACACACACACACACACACACACACACACACACACACACACACACACACACACACACACACACACACACACACACACACACACACACACACACACACACACACACACACACACAACACCCTCCTCCTCACTCCCTGGAGGATTCCATCAGGCTCAGTCTTTTAGTATCTTTAATGTCTTTTACCTGTCAACAGAGGAGAGAGAAATGTGCGAGCAGTTCCCCAACAAAGAAAAAAGCCTCTCCTGTCATCTTAGAAAATGCTGCAGGGAGGAGGAGGGAGTGGGGGAGAGAGAGAGAGATGGACAGGGGGACAGAGGGAACCAGATAACAGGGGAAGCGGAATAAAAAGAAGCGAAATGTTGAGGGATGGGGATAGAAGAAAAATAAGAAATGAGGCAGAGGGAATCATCTTGTGCGCCTAATTTGTGTTGAATAAACACAAGCTGTGCCTTTTCCTGGGCGAGTAGGCGCTTCGAAAATAGCATTTAAGTGGCACCATGTCTTAAAGATGGAGTCAGTCATTCTGGTAGAATGCTCCTTGTCAAAATCACTTTTTGTCAAAATCAGTGAATATCTCCTCACAATCTGTTACCTGACCATATACTGTGTGTGCACTGAAAAAAACACTGGTGTTAATACACAGCATAGGCTTTGTAAACTGTAAAGAAAAAGGGGCCCACCGTAGAGCAACATGCCTGTTTACAGAGCCTATGCTGTGTATTAACACTAGATTTGTTTTCAGCGCACACACAGTACGGACAGATAGTGGATCGTGAGGAGATATTCACTGATTTTGACAAAGATTGATTTTGACAACAAGCGTTCTCCAACATCGCTGACTCCACCTTTAAATGGCACCATGTCTAAAACATGGGTCATTTGTCAACACCCTCATACGCCCTATTTGTAAACTACGCTTGCACAATGAGCCCTTGTTGTTTTCAATGGCGGAGAGAGACTGGTGTGTGAAGTGTCAAACACACATGGGCCAAAGAACCAAGACAAATACACACACAAGGCCTCCCCGGCTTCTGCAGCTATTACAGTGTGTGAGTCCTGAGCAGCTCATCTCAGTTCAGCTCTACCACACTCCACAACAGCAGCAGCGACAACACACATTCACACGGGATAAAGCCGTAAGCCATTCAATCCAATAGGCACCTCTCTCTATCTGTGACTGCCTGTCTCTGTCCCATGCCCAGTATGTGTGTGTGTGTGTTTGTGCGAGTGAATCCTCTGCTATAACTAATCTGCTGGCACAGCCCCCGTCCTCAGCATTGCCCTCCTCTCTGTATTATTCTGGGATTAGCTTGTGTGTTAGCCTAGCAGCAGCCCACAGCCTGAGCTGGGGAGAGGCAGCCATCTTAGAACAATGTCTATTGATGGAACACTAAGAGGCTTGATTGGATTAATCATCTTTCCCTCTCCCCTTTTTCCTAGCTGTCCCTCTTTGTTTCCATTCTCCTTCTGTTTTTCGTCTGTCCTTGCCTCCTCTTCCCCACTTCATTTCAAAGCTCAATAACACACAGATTTCCCTTGTTTCTCCCTGGTGACGAGATGGCGCAGTCAACGCCCCCTTGTTGGATAACGAAGGCAAAATGACAGGCTGCCAGTTGACGAGGGCACTTCAAGGTAGAAAGAAAAACATCTCATTAAAAGCAGAATCAAATGGCACCTAACTGCTTTGGTGTCGCAGTATACGTTTTACATTACAGTACATAAGTGGCAGGCCCCTCCTCGACGACAGCAACATCACCGGCTCTGATAATGGCTGACTATGATTACAGCGATGCATCTATTCATATTTGAAAGAGTTTGAGGGGGAAACCTTGAGAGGAGACACATGTATGCAGGCAGGTTGTGCCTTTTCTCTCTCTCTCTCTGTGAAACACGTGGACACAAGCTGCCAAAATGTGAGGGAGAGCACAGAGACATAGGGGTGAATGTCTGCAGATTTGGCCTGCAGTTTAGCTGGGGCACTCTACCAAGTGGCAGTCGCTACCCTGGGCGGCCTTTGGCCCGCTGTCCCCACCAATCACGTCCTAGCTCCAAACTATGCCAGCCAGGACCCACAGCAACTTACCAGGCTGGTGCCAAACACAGGCACACACACACACACACACACACACACACACACACACACACACACACACACACACACACACACACACACACACACACACAGAGGAAACCGCAGCTCGTACAAACAATGCAGCCGGCTCCATTTTCAAACACGGATAACAACTAAATTAACACTCTGTGATCCTCTGCCAAAGCAGGAGGAGGCGCCTTTATACATTCAAACACACACATGAACGTGGATATATGCAAACAAGGACAAATAAAGAACACATACACATATACATGCCACACAAACACACACACACACACACACACACACACACACACACACACACACACACACACACACACACACACACACACACAGGTCTGTTTGGGAGGAATCATCTGTGGTCAGATTTGAATAGTCTCATTGAGTCCTTATGTCTCTCTCTCTCTCTCTCTCTCTCTCTCTCTCTCTCTCTCTCTCTCTCTCTCTCTCTCTCTCTCTCTCTCTCTCTCTCTGTCTTTCCATTGTTTCATGCTGGTGCTGTTAGCCCTGGAGCTATTCAGACCCTGTGCGACGCTCCAGGGTTTGGAATGCAAATATTAAACAAGGCCGAGAGTGGTGAGGTGCATGGCCGGCGCGGATGAGGGAAGCCTTAAAGTCGCCGGGAAGTAGTTTGTTCCCCAACTTGTATAGCATAAACCACTTGGTCTAAAGGGCATCTCCTAGTAATATTGACTACGCTTGCACCTTTCCCTCTCTTTCGTCTCTTATAAATCCCCTCCCAAACCATGTCGTATACCCCAATCTCTACTTTCCACCATCCATAGCTAAAAATGGTCGCCTTTCTCTCTATTATCAACCAATCACATCAGCGGTATCATATGACCATTTCTCTGCCTCCTTAATTCCTTTCTCCTTCCCTACTTGTCTCATTGCCATGTCTTCTCAGCCTTATGTTCATATGAGAACTGCACTATTTATGGTATCGCGGGAACGGCTAACGTTGCACAAAATATGCAGACACCCACACACAGACATCCACACGCAGACAAGATGTGTCTACAGTTTTCCTTTTGTATTTGAACAAAAAATTCAACCTATAGATACACACCTTTAGTAATATGTGGGTGTGTCCTCTGTTGAAAATCATTGTAAAGGAGGAAAGAAAGGGCTACAAACTAAAAAGAGGTAATCATCTGACAGCTATTCATCCTGCAGAGAGCTGTTTGGTGAGGAGCAGGGCTGGACTGGCTATCTGGCATACCGGGCAAATGCCCGAGGGGCCGGCAGCCTTTTGGGCCGGTGAGGTTAAAAAAAAAAAAAAAATTTTTTTTTTTTTTTTTTTTTTTTTTTTTTTTTTGGACCCTCGGCTGTGTGACTCGGCCCGGCCCGGCCAAGTCACACAGCCGAGGGCCGAGGTCCCTTCCCTCTCGGGAGTGCCATGGACATATAAATGTGCGTGCAGGCTGTCAACTTCACCTGAAAGTTACCTGGCCATTACTCATTATGATTGGTTCTAGGCTAGGCCTGGCCCAATCACACACACAGCAGAGGGCCGCCCATTCAGAGGCTGCATTGAGTTGTATTATCACGCATTCAACTTCTACTCGGTAATTATGAGCATCTGACGATGGTCAGTTTTACGTTCAGGGCCGTCGGACTGCGGACAGGCTTGGGGGGGCCCAAGGCAGAGGGGGGCTGCACCCAAGAAAAAATAAATTATTTTTTTGATTTATATTAATTTTACTGGCTCAATATAGGCCCCTGATCTTTGAAGGCCCCGACATTTTTTATTTAGGGGCTATGAAGATCAGGGGCCTATATTGGGCCATTAAAAAATACAAACGAAGGGAAAAAATTCCCGAAGCTGACTGGATTTTTTAAACTTTCTTCTTTCTGCTTTTTGGTCATTCTGTGTCTTTGAATCATTCCAGAAAATAGTACTAAATAGCTTACATAGGAAACAGTTGATTTAGCCTTTGTTTTCTCCTCAAAGTGCACCAGATTGATGAATTTTACTTTAACATTTTAAAAAAAAATCTTCCGGGGGAGCATTCCCCCGGACCCCCCTAGAAGGTCCAGGGTCCACGACACAGTCTCCCAAATTCCTGTGAGAAACACTGTGTGTGTGCATGTTTATTAAGAGTCATTAGACCAGGGGTTGTGTTCAAGTACGCGTAATAATCTGGTCATTCATCAATAGAAACATTGTGTTGTTATCTGGCTCAGAGAGGGACCAGTCACTCATACGTTTTGGACTATAGACAAACAAAGCTTTTACATGTTTGTATTGTAAGACCGCCTCTCAGAGAGCCCATCAGGACTTTCTGTATAGGGGCCCAGAATTTGGTGCAACACCCCTTCCTCCGCATATCGTATAAACGGTGGGCTGCCATGGCCAAAAATGCCAGGGCCGATTTTTTGTCCCAGTCCAGCCCTGGTGAGGAGTGAAGGCCTTCCAAGAATCCCTCCTCTCTATCTGTCTCCCTCCCTCCCTCTCTCTCTCTCTCCACTGTCTCTTTTTCCACACAATAATCCATCCAACAGCCGTATAAATCTCAGCGCTCACTGTAGAGAAATGCTCGATGAAGACCATTTATGAACGACACAAAAAGCAGATAAACCTTGGTAAACCTCTCTTTAAACGGCCTTAACCTACCCCACGCTAAACACAAAACTATCAGCAGTTAGCAAGGGCACTAACACTGTGAGTGTTTGTGCTGTGTGTGTGTGTGTGTGTGTGTGTGTGTGTGTGTGTGTGTGTGTGTGTGTGTGTGTGTGTGTGTGTGTGTGTGTGCGTGCGCTGTCTTGGTTGCACTGCTTGTCAAGGTGTCATCCAAACAGCTTCTGATCATTTATGGATGAGGTCAAAACAACTCTCTCCTTCCTTTATGAAAAGAGAGCGGGGGTGAAGAAAAAGAACATTGGAGGGGGCTTGAGATGGCTTCAAAGGGTCGTGCTGTAACCATGGTGCTGCGGAGCCCTTGGTCACCGTGGGAACAGACCTTACACAATGTCCAGGGACGGGAGAGGTATTTTTGTGACCCCCCCCGCCCCCCAAGCACCCAACTCACATGTCACAATTTACTTACAAAAACGTAACATTTTATTAATGTATTGTATTACTGTAAGAGCTAATAATCAAGTAGTTTTTAATTGCGAAAAAATATAAGAACATCTCAAATAAACGCCCCCAAAAATATAAGAAGTAAATGTTTCATTATCCATGAAAAAATGATGTCATAACTCATGTCCTAAAATGTATTTTCTTGTGTGATAGTAACAAAAAATAAGTGTCATTTCATGATAATCATAAAAGAAAAAGATGTTCTGTATTTTGTATTTGCTTCAGTACCATAGTCAACCTTCTTATTTCCTTCTTTAGAACTGGTTAGAAATATAGACATCAACAGACATTTGTGAAAATAACAGGTTAACCAATCTTCACCAGTTTATTTTTGTTTTATATCCTCTTCCAGGGAATGATTAACACTTCAACCCCACAATATGGAAAAGCTTGTATTGGACTCTTTTTTTGGCAGCATCTCCAAAGTGTGTGTAAATCCTGCCTTCGACAGTTGGATGGAAACAGCTTGTGTCTCCTAGCAGGAGCCTCTCATATCAGATACAGATGATGAGCAGAGTTTTCCAAAGATTTTTTTATTATCATATTATTTTCTTTTGGAAAGGGAGAGCATGATGAAACAGAGACTCTGCTGTTGCAGGACATTGTTATTGCAAAATTAGCTTCATCAATCTCGCTGACTGCATTGGCAAGACTTATCTCTAATCTGAGACCTGATCCTTCTCTTTCTCTGTGTGTGTGTGTGTGTGTGTGTGTGTGTGTGTGTGTGTGTGGTGTGTGTGTGTGTTCGCCCCTGCTGTCTCAACAGTAACCAATAATACCATCTTCACTATGGTACCACTGTGAGGGGAAGCTGTGTGATTTAGATGGTATTTGTTTGCATGGATAGAACATAAAGAGCACCCATGTGTGCGCGCGGCTGTGTGTACATGATTGATTTCCTGTCAAAGTAAACAAACGGGATGAATCCGTCATAGAGGGAGAGACAGGCACTTTTAGTGGTGACCACTGCAGCAGGATTTACAGCACTCTTAACGATCACACCCTCAATTAGACCCGCCGAATAGAGTTGTGTGAGTTGTGTGCGTGTGTGTGTGTGTGTGTGTATGTGTGTGATTGTGAGTGTGTGTGTGTGTCTGTGATTACTACCATATATACAGAATAGTAGGATAAAGGGGTTATGAGTAAGCGTTGCAACACTTTCGATTTCCCCTCTAGCTGTGATGTCACTGGATTTATTACTGGCTCTTGCTTAAGACCACAGTCGCCATAAATCAGACGCACACACAGACACACACACACACACACACTAGCTCACAAATACCACGCACACAAGAATAAACTCAGAAAGACACAAACATTGCTGTCTGTTGGCGTTGGACTTATGGAGACACACACACACACACGCAAACATACGCACACACACGCACACGCACACACACACACACACACACACACACACACACACACACACACACACACACACACACACACACACACACACACACACACACACACACACACACACAGAGGAATAAACTCAAAGACACGAACGTCACTGTCTGTTGGTGTTGGACTTATGGCGTAGAGCAGAGCGGTGATGAGGGGGGGGGGAATAAACAGAGCAAGGAGAGACGGATGACGGATGGCTGCTCTCTTTCAACGAGCCCGTCTGAAATAAATATACACTTTATGGGCCATACGTTCAACCAGTCTCCGGCATCCATCTTCCCTTCTCTTCTGCCTCGAATGATAACAAAACACCTTCATGTTAGTGATAGCTCTACTGTGGACCAGATGATTCCTAGGCTGACAGGCTGCATAGATGTAAGTCACAAGCTGACACTGTACACTAGCCAAGTGTGAAGAATGGGGATAAGAGAGGAAGACCCTATACTCTAGAAGACCCTAAGTGTATACTGACCAGAAAGGAGAGTAATTGCCTCACCATCCACACTCAAAGTGCTATAGGAGTGATCTCGCGACCTGTTCCCCAAAGTGTGTGCGAGCTTGAAGTGAAAGGGGGGCGAGAGAGATAGCGTACGTGTGAAGAGAAAGAGAGCGAGGAAGGGAGCAATAGAGAGAGAGAGAGAGATAGAAATGACTGTTGCAAATGCCCCATTTCCTGCCGTCGTGGGGTCACGCCTGAGCGCCCTGCGAGGAAGTGTGGGACGGAGCGGAAGGTGGAATAATGGAGTGATAATCTTGTCTGAGCTCCAGCCAGAGAGAGAGAGAGAGAGAGAGAGAGAGAGAGAGACAGAGAGAGAGAGAGAGAGAGAGAGAGAGAGACAGAGAGAGAGAGAGAGAGAGAGAGAGACAGAGAGAGAGAGAGAGAGAGACAGAGAGAGAGAGAGAGAAAGAGAGAGAGAGAGAGAGAGAGAGAGAGAGAGAGTGCAGGGGGCTGTTTTGAGAAAATGAAAGGGGAGATGTATGAGAGGGGGAAAAAGGAGCATCACGGGCCATTAGAGACACCACCTCAGTGACACATAATGGCAGGTAGTGGACAGAGGGACGCAGTGGAGGTTAGAGAGGGAGCAAGGCCCGATACATGCCCTGTGAACATACCATCAAAACACTATATAAACCTTACACACACAGGCAGCAGGCAGGCACACACACACCAGAGCACACACACACAGCCACACAAGGCACACACCACAAGCAACACACACACCACACACACACACACACACACACACACACACACACACACACACACACCACACACACACCACACACACACACACACACACACACACAAAACACACACACACACATCAACACAACACAACACACCACACAGTCACCTACCACACTACACACAACACATGCTACACATATAACAGAATTGCCATTATCAAACATAGGCTATACATCTAGATATTTAAAATGAAATCAATATTCACAGTGTTGAATTGTACACACAGACAGTCTTGCTACTTTCCCTAAGAAGAAAAGGTGTAGTCTAAAGAACAATAACGGTCTGTTATCAACAGTGTCTAGTGTCTGCCTCACTTTTTTGTTTCTCTTATCAACGTCTCTTAGGTGGCACAATGTCAGGCAGAATAGAAGAGGATATTAAAATAAACACGGTTATGAGAACAAGAAATTGGTCAATGTTATACATGGAGGAGGAAAAGAGTCAGAGAGAGAGGAGAGAGAGAGAGAGAGAGAGAGAGAGAGAGAGAGAGAGAGAGAGAGAGAGAGAGAGAGAGAGAGAGAGAGAGAGGAGAGAGAGAGAAACAAACAGTCTAATCAGAGGGCATCTGCTGGATATGTCCTCGAGTCGCAACATTAAAAAACAGTATGTTGAGTACTGCGAACATGGATTTTTGTCCTCTCTCTCTCCCTCTCTCACTGCTTCCCGTTTTTCCTATTCAATCTCTTTATCCCTCACTGACTTACATGCTTCACTTCCACTGCTGTAATCTCAACAGCATTTACTGAACTAATTAATGGGGCAGAGGGTTGAGTACTGCTCAACTCAGACAACTCCTTCTCTTTGTCTCTCTCTCACACACACACACACACACACACACACACACACACACACACACACACACACACACACACACACACACACACACACACACACACACACACACACACACACACACCCACACACACACACACACACACACACACACACACACACACACACACACATATAACTACAGAGAAGAGGTGAGAGGCAGGAGGGTGAATGAGACAGGAGGATGAAATAACAATTTCATGAACTTGCAGAAAAGGAGTAAACTTGAGTGTTACCCTATTCAAAATTGTCCAATAAATTAAATATAAAGCATGTACAACGATAGCAGTACATTACTTTATCCAAGACTGTTAACTTCAACAAATAGGCTATATTATAAACATCTTATTGCACAATAAAAAATACGTCAAATCTAGTATATGAGTTACAAGGAAGTGCCTTTTTATATTGCATTTTTATTTTTTAATCATATGTTGTGGTTAAAGGCATCATAGGAGATTATCTGCAATATGCACTTTTTAATATGTTGTGAAAAGTGCTTTTTACACCCCAACAGCAATAAATGACTTATGGGCAATGAAAAAGAAACGAAAAACCCCCAAATTCTGTACCTTCTATAAACCTGTTAAAATGCTGACCAATCGGAGACGATGGACCCGTATCTAAAGAACCAATCACAATCCTGCGCGTTCTCTCCCCTCTGTGTGCGAGCCTGAGCGCGTTCACGGAGGGCAGAGAAAGCGTTCGTGCCATATCGTCGTACCTGGCAGTGGACTAGACCTAGTGGAAGTAGCATAACAAGTTTACACAATGGAACCTACACAGAAGTTACCAGAGGTGTGGACTCGAGTCACATGACTTGGACTCGAGTCAGACTCGAGTCATGAATTTGATGACTTGAGACTCGACTTGACAAAATGTAAAGAGACTTGCAACTTCACTTGGACTTTAACATCAATGACTCGTGACTTGAGCCTTTTGACTTGACAAGACTTGCTACTTTCCCCAAAACCCAAAGATTAAAAAGTAGGCTATATTTTTAAGTAGGCTACTGCTCTGTATCTTTCATCATGTAGCCTAGTGTAGCGGAGGAAACTGGTGGATGTCGCCTACCAGTACCGCGCTGATCTGCTTATCACTGGTTTCACTTCAGAGGTGTCGGCCAGAACACCACTTAAGGCCAAAAACGTCAGACTATAAGCATGAGAAGAGGAGTATGGTTTTTCCGCTCTTTATTTTCCTTCTTTCACAGGCACAGCAGCATAGATCGCAGCAAAAGAGACACAGGCTTACATTCCGCTCGTGAGGAGACGTTAGAACAGCTGTTGCGACCTGCGAATCGCGGCCGTCAATAACATCCATAAACTGTAACTTATAACAGTGATCGGGACTGCATGTACTTACTCACACACGGGTGATTCACATAAACACGTTTCAACTGTGTCGACTACTGCGGCAACATGCGCGCTCACACACCTGACCGAGAGAGAGAACAAAAGGAAACTTACTAAACAGACCCTCCGGCCGACTGACGTCACGGCCACTAACTGACAGCTATACTGTCATCCACACTGAACAAAGAAATAACAACACTGTAACCTATAAACTTTGGGGCCTTTTCTGCATGTAGCCTATGTGTGAGTGTTTGTGTGTGTGAGTTAAATGTTAACAATCACTGGTAAACAGTGCAATTGGGAAGTGCAGCCAGCAGCGCTCGTGCACGGCGTGGTGTCGAGGGGTGGGGGAGGGAGTCCCGAGGGGAGAGGGAGGAGTTAAACGGAACTCCGAGGACAAGCTAATTTCAAATCATGCTAGCTCTCTCAGATCGTACTGTATAGCTTTAATTGCAGAAAAAGCTGTGCTCCCAACTAGCCACTAGGGGCAGATAAGGGAACACGGTTTGTGAATTAATTAATCAATATTTATCAGAAAGAAACTACAATCACCCAATAGGGTATCTATACTCATCTAGGCTGCATAATGCAAAAATTAAGCCATGCATGTTCAAGGTGTATGTAGGAAAGCTGTGCTAAGCTAATACACTAAGTAGAGGTGGGCTCTGTTTCTATAGGCTACCTCCCTATAGACTCACAAAGTGCAAGTAGCCATTTTGTTGTATCTCATTGCTCAGTTCATCCAGTCAATAACATTCACATGATAAAGGGATGAGAGCAGGCTTTAAGTTGACAGAGAAAAAAAGCAGGGACAAAGAATGAGAGATAGGCACAGAGAAGCCAAGAGGAAACCAGAGCAGTGTAGTAGGAGAGCAAAAAGTAAGGCATTTTTTTCATCCACCATGCTGTGTAAAATGTCACCTTATTATCAGAGCAGAAATGCCAGCCTCATTTTCCCTCTGACACCCGAGCAACATGATACCCAATGTAATTTGCACTCAGAGAGCACAAGATGTGAGGGTTGGTCAGAGTCAGGGAATTTCAATACCAGGAATCATTCATATTCTATTTTATCAAAAAGTATATAGAACCATCAGTGAATATTTTCTTTGATTCCTAAACATTTTTTTATAACACATGTATCGGTTTAGAAGCGGACTAAAGAAAACGTTTTAAACTAGTGCAAAATTCGAATGCAATTTCAAACAATTTGTGATAAAAGGAATAAATGTAAATTCAGGTTTTTCTCTGGAAAGCAATGTTTGTATTTATTAAAGGTTAATAGTCCTGCTGATCAACACTTCTTTCTGACCATAAGTGGTAAAAAAAAATCCATTAAAGTGGCTTGAAAAAATGTCCTTGGACCATCAAAGGAAGCCACACAAAGGACACAATAGTTTTTACCTTTAAGCAAATAATGAAGGCCCCAGCCACTTACTATTTAATTAAACTTTAGAGTTGTGTTAGTTTGCACTTTAATTCTTAAATATTTCATAACTGAATTTCAACAAGGTCAACATTTAGATGCCTGAATTTTTTTTTTTTAAAGGTGTCTTTTGAATACACTGCACTACAAATAAACCTGTGTGTATGGGCCTACACACCATCTGGGCATCAAACAACTAGCTTCAAACTGCCTGCATTTATCATAGTGTTTGTGTTCAGTACAACACTACTAATGCCACACATTTTGTTGTTTCCATCCCCAAATCTGTCCCCCTTCCAATTGTCATGTTTTCTTTGTACCCCACTTTCAAAATTCACGCTCCATCTTGCCATTTTTTTTCTTTCGTTCACCAAAGAAAAAGAAAATTTAGGCAACAACAAACAGGAAACAATGTAATGTCTTACAATGCTAAGATTACAGACAAGAGAGAAACCAAGCTGAGAGACGAGGAAAATGATTTGAAAACAATCATTAGCTACGGAACCCAAGTCTCTTCATACCTATTTGATTTTCACTTCAATTTAATCCATCTTATTTTCTGCTTCCTTTTCTTCTCATCCCTTTTGTCATACTCCTTTTCTCACTATATTACACGGCGTCACGCTATAAAATGGTGCCTGCTTTCTCTTCATGCCCATACCTGTTCATTTGGACATGGACACACACACACAACCAAGCCCAAAATACTAGTTGTCGTGTTTTTTTTTGTTATGGTTGTGCACATATTCGATTTGATTGGTCCAACCAGACACAGCGAATAATGAACAACTCAGCATGACAAAGTGTGTTTGCAAACTCAGTTAACTCACACCATACCAGCTGAGCCTGAACATAACTGTATATTTGTATTTGTGTGTGTGTGTGTGTGTGTGTGTGTGTGTGTGTGTGTGTGTGTGTGTGTGTCTTTATACGATTAAAATATATCATGCCGCCAAAAAAAAAACAGATGTTATGCGTAATACATTTTAAGCATTTGTTTTATTCAGGAGCAAGATGTGTTGAAGAGAAAGGCCCTGACTGTGTTAATGTAAGTGCCATCAGTGTAAAGGTTTGCTAGTCCGAGCAGGTGGGGGTTAAAGATCATTGCTTTGAATCATGTATTCCCAACCCTAGCTTCTTCTCATGTCCTTCCTCCATATTGAATCATTGTCACCTAGGTTACTAGAACCTTTGATCTTTGGTTCCTCTGTCTGACTCTCTCAGACACGCACGACACACACACACACACCACCAACAACAACCACACCACACCACACAACACACACACACACACACACACACACACACACACACACACACACCAACCACACACACACACACACACACACACACACAACACCATATGGATGCTGGTGCTGCTGCAGGGAGAGCCATGCAGGGAGAGGTTATTGATGTGTGCTCTCACAAAGCCAAGGTCTAGGCAAATTAATCGCAAACTGCTGCCTCCACTGGCCCCAGACATTAGCAGCCTCGATAAGACATGAAGGATAGCCTGCATTATAGGAAAAACAGCTTCACTGCATTACGCCCCCCCCCACAACCCTCCTCACGTACACCAACCCACCACCCACACCACAAACACACACCACACACACACAACAACCACCACCACACACCCACACACACACACACAACACAACACCACACACACACCACACACATACACACACAACACAACACACACACACACACACACACACACACACACACACACACACAACACACACACACACACACACACACACACACACACACACACAACACAATTATTTTGTACCTTTGTGTTGCTGCCGTGGGTATTTGTTTTGTGTGGTACTGCAGAGGAAAGTGTGTAACATGGTTTGTGAACTTGTTTTGTGTAGATATGAAATCAGATACAAGAAATGAGTTTAGCAGAAAAGAAAGGATGGTAAAGGAGGAAGATCAAACATTTCTAATTTAACGATGTATGATACAAATCAGGAATGCCTCGACATAATCTGCACAATCATGATCGGAGCTGAATATATTTTTTATTTTTCTATTGATCGGTCGTAGGTATAAAAAGACCAATCCATTTGAGATCATTTTTATTTAAATTCTTATCTGTAGGATGTATTTTATTATTGCTCTCTCAGTATGCAGCTGTGACACATGAGAACATGTAATTAATGCTTAGGGAGTTTTTTATGTTAAGCTACGAAAAGGCTTGGATCTGAATTAGGATCACCATCTTAAATCAAAATTAAAGGCAATTTTACTTGGACCTGAATGTTATTTTTTTTTTAAACCTGTGCCATGTGACATGACCACACAGCCATTATCCAATAAGCGTTACGTTTGACTTTTCCCCCCATGCTGATCTAGGGTCAGAGGTCTTGCCCTGTTGACTGCCTGTGGCCTCCTGCCCGGACCATTCGGGTCAATGGAGTTCAGAGGTCAAGCTGCAGCCTTCTAAAGCTGTGGGACACGTGGCCTAAAGCCATCCATTACTATCTACGACCCACAGACAGCAACAGGCTTTAATTTGCCCCCTGACACTTGACCTCACTGGCATGGAAACCACTGGTCTGCACCTGAACCGTAAGCAATATGATGAAGACAAGTATGGGAACTGCCAATGGCACACTGCACAACAGAAATCATTCACTAAAAACCTGTGAAAAAAAACACTCCCTCCTCCCTCGTGCTATTTGGGAAGATGTGTGTACAAACAAAGGTATACACCACAAAGGCATCAAGGCTGAGAAGTGTCAGTGGAGGAAGAAAGGCCTATAGTAAAATATGACGCAGCCTTGCACGTTGCATGAAACATGCCGATCTGAGCTTATGTAGAACCCCATTTGATTTTGGTGAAGCCAGAAATAATAAACACTTAAGGAAAATGAGTGGTTTTCTCGCTCCCCTGATTGTACACGTTGATTACATCTTGATGCCCCCGGCAAGAGTGTGTGTGGTGTGTGTGGTGTGTGTGTGTGTGTGTGTGTATGTGTGTGTACGGGGTCGCGGATGAGTTTCTCTTGCTCTGCAGCTGTAGATTACCAAACGCTGTTTTCGCCCCAAATAGTTTTTGGCACATCTCTTGTCATGAGGATGTGTGTGGTTTTTAGCCCAGCCCTTTATTCTAGTTATATCTAGTGTGCTGGGCATGACATCTACCAGGCAAGCAAAGCATATAGCGGATGGATAAACCATGTTCCCGGCGCACAAACAACACAACCCACCACACACACACACACACACACTCTCACTCGCAAACACACACGCGATCAGTGCCAAGCTCCCTTCATTATTTAATCACAACCACTCTTTGCAGCGGCTAAATTATTGAGCGAGTGTATGTTCACACAATCCCTCGCTGAAAGGTAGTACAAGGGTTTGAGGAAAATCCACCACTCCCACACAGCAAGCTATGGAACGCACTGTGCCAGGGCCTTTAACACGCAGCACTCAGTCTCTCTCTCTTCATTTTTATCTTATCTTATCGTCTCCTCTTGAGCGATTGAGTATTACTTTTAGAGAATGCCACAGGAGAATTTAGGCAAGTGGGTAAGCTAACTGACGCGGTACATATTTCCATAACTGATTTGCTCTAAAAGAAACAGAAAGGGAGGAGCAGTATGTTTCCCTTGTTCCTCCTCCCTCCCTCCCTCCCTCCCTCCCTCCCTTCTTTCTCCTGGCACCCTCACTGCTCATAAAGGCAAACACACAGTCAAAAAGACAGAGACACTCATTCAGTATGCAGATGGACAGGCAGACAGACAGATGGAAGGAGGGAGGGACATGCAGATTTTTTGGAGGTATCATGCCCAGACTAGGCCACGGTCATCAGACTGTCTCCGATGCACAACCCCTCTTTCTTCTCGTGGCAGAGATCTGCAGGTCCAAGTGACCGACTTGCTCCCTTGCTACCCTTGGCTTCCCCTCCTCCCATGTTGTAACTGCCACCCCCCACAAAATTACACACACACACACACACACACAATACCCCCCAACCTCACCGAAGAGGCCCTCCCTGCAGGAGCCTAGTGACTCTTCCAGGGACCAGACAGGTGGTGGGAGCCCGAGCGGGCACGCGAGCGCCAGCCCCACTGCCAAAGGGCTCGCTGCCAGTTGGCACGCAGTTAACAGGCGCTCTCCCTCAATGTAGAGCACAGTGCACACATGATGATAACAGGCCTGCACACATGCTTGGTCTTAATGTACTTGTGAGGACCTTTCACCGCGGCATGTGAAACCCTTATCTAAAGTTTGCTTCTAAACCCGCTCACACAAATCTCTTGAAGAGTCGAGGACTGGACAGTGTAACCTCAAATCAACTCAGCATCCTCCTCACTCTATTTAAAAGCCCCATAGGATCTATACTGTCAATCCTGTGACTGAGAGTTAATATAAGCAAAGACAGATTCAAAGACTAGACATGAGAAGATTATGGAGAATTCAGGAATTAATCATGGATGTTCGTCTTGTAGCAAATACAGTATGAGTTCTTTTGAACAAAGATGTAGTTCACTCATGTCACTTTGTGGTTGAAATCAATTATAATATCGAAATCTAACCCTGAATAATTAATCCCTTTAGAGAAAGTTTCTTTACATACAAACAAGTATTGCTTCTCCTATTAAAAACTAAATCTTTGTCAAATCTTGCAAGACTTTTTAACTTTCAAACCTTCAGTGTGATTCGCTATTTTAACTAAACATACCTTCACAGTCATTTTGAAAGTTGTTCAATCTCATTAATATTTCATGAACACGAAAAAATGTCTAAATATATTTCTCTTTTAAATGCCAGGTCTAAAATTGAAATTCCCCGATGACTAAACTGCCAAAAAAAAACACGCACATCATTCATAATCAGTCGTATGGTGGCACAACCCCCCCCCCCCCCCCCAACCCCCCCATACAGAGACGCGCATACACCCTCTCACACATGTCTCTGGCAGATTTTTCAGCATGTGCGTTATCACCATATGCCAACTTAAAGAGAGGCCTCATGTCTTTAACAACAGACTGTCGCTCCTTCAGACGCCCACACATTGTGCCGTCCCAATGACTTCTAAGAAACCTCTTTACTTCACCACGTTACAAAGCCCTTTACATTAACACATACAGATACCTCACTCTGAAACAAACCTACACTCATCAAAGAATCACACTGCATTTGTGACTGCCTCGTTATTCTATCTCGGCCCTGCTCTTAGGGTGAGATGTTTTCAGTGTAGAATAATTTGAATGCGTGTGTTTGCGCGCTGTGTGTGTGTGTGTGTGTGTGTGTGGTGGTGTTGTTCAAGCGGGCATGTAGTTACGTGCGAGCCCCGAGTCTGACTGTTCCGAGTGAGTCTCTAATTATACACAGGCCTACTTTTCTATTCAAGTCAAACTGACAATCCGACAGGAACCATTCTGTCTTCCCCAGTCCCTCCGGAGACATTATACTTTGATAAAGAGAGAGCTTTTCCTGTGTGCGAGAGCAGAGCAGAAAGTGTCACAATACCATTCCTCAACAGCGCAAGATCTGACAGACGTCTACAGCAGGTTTATATGAGATGGGAGGTGTGAGGGGGGGGGACTTGTTTTGTCGCCTTATTAATTTACTCCACACAGTGATACACAGGCCATGTTTAGAGGAAAAACATGGCGGAAGCAGGACTACATTCTTGCAGACTCATGATCATAAACACCACAACAGACAGGCAGCTGAACAACAGAGACACAGACATTTCAAACAAGCGGGGGCCTTTAAAAAAATCAGTTGAACAATCTCTCACAACCGCAGCTGTCCCTAACTTCGCTCTACCTCTTTCTCCATCGCCTGCTATCCCCCTATTCTCTCCTTCATTGTTTCTCGTAGTTCCTCCCCCCCTCCCTCGCATGCATTTGCTCCAGCACGGCTTGCTTTTGACTGCATTTTGCCCTCACAATCAGTCTATTTTCCCTTTCTTTCCAAAGATTAAAGCTACTTCAAGATGGAGGAGCGTCACACTAAGCTTAGCAACCCCAACCTGGCTGGCATTTAAATTCATAGCCCGCCCTCGAACAAAGTGTCCATCCTGCATTTACCGCACGCACGCACGCACGACACACACACACACAACCAACACACCAACACACCACCACAAAACCACACACACACACACACACCACACACACTCGACAATAAACACTTCGACGTATGCCAGCATGGGGGAGAGCAGGGAGGATAACCGTTACAAAACTAACAGCGCTTAATGGCTTTCTATTCTCTCCCGTTTCAGTCAGGAGCCTCCTTTAGCTGCGTGCTTAGTCTTTGCTCGGTAGAAAAAAAACCCTCCCTTCTCCTTTCTCCCTGTCTCCAACCCCCCCCCCCCCACCCCTCTCCCCCCCCCCCACCCCCCTCGCCCCCCCCCCCAGCTCTTGAGAGAGGTCCTGTCCCGGGCCAGCAGAATTGTGGCCGACCTTTCACCCCTACTCGCTAATTACAGCACCATGGCGACACTTCAAGTACCTTGTCAGCCCCTCCCCCCCCCCACACACACACACACACACCCGCGCCATACCACAAAAGTGAGCGCGTGTGTACACGAAGACGCACACCACACACACAACAACACAACACACGAACCTTCATTCCAAAATACATCAGCAACGACACACATACATGAATGTATACCACACACACACACACACACACACACACTTGCACAGAGAGCGAGAAGAGAGAGGGAGAGAGATGCAGACACATGCAGAAAAGCATTCACTTGCACGTACAGACCCACAAACACATTCCCCGCTAGCTTGCCCTACGAAGTCATTTATTTGGGGCCTCTTTTCAATCCTGAATGGCAGGGATCTCTTTGACCCAGCTATTACAATAGGATCCCCCCTTACATCTCTCTCTCTCTCTCTCTCTCTCTCTCTCTTTTCCTCCTCATTCCTCCCACTCAACCCCCTCTTATTCTTCTCCTCCAGCCTTCTTTCTTCTGCTTTTCTTGTTTACAGAAGGCAGAGAGGAGAATAGGGACCAGGGATTTTTCTTCCACCTCTCTGTCTGCATTTACAAGAGTCATTCTCCTCCTGGTGTAAGTGGCACATCCTCTGCTCACCTTTCTGTCTGACGTTCAAGTGGCTGAGATTATCCGCTGCACATTTCCATGAAGGCAAGCTCGGAGAATTTAATTTTGAACTTGAAATTAAATTATATATTTGAAACATAACACTCTGGATGACTTTATAGGAAATACAAATGTTAAATCCAAACATGCTTTTTATCAGGCCAAACCAATGATCTAAGGCTGTACAACATTTGAATTATTGCGGTACGAAGTGATTTAATGTGGTCCGAAAAACTGTTGCCTCTCGACTTCTAATATTTGTCATCTCCTATCCATCATGAGATTTATACACACATGTGCAGTGCATATGTAGAAACCATTGATCGGTTCCACAGCTTAAAGTTGGGTGCATTCACATGCTGTTGTATGGATTGGTAAAAACAGCTTGCATAATTTACTAGCATTATGCAGCAATAATGTGAGCCCCCTTTTTTTTTTAGAGTGTCCATGTTTGTCAGTAGTCTGTTGTCTTCTGGGTTACACATGTCATCAGTCTTTTGATAACTGGGTCTTTTGTTAATGTGTTGTGACTATTTTTAAACATTTTGACCTGATAAAAAGCAGAACAACAGGGATCGAAAAACACTGTCTGTTTGATAAATGTGTGCTATACTGAGTCCGGTTTTAATCAATTTTGGGATAAGCCTGCCTCTAAATAGGCTATACTTCTGTTGTTCTGTCAAAATTCAGAAATGTGTGCGTACTAGAGGTCATCTTCTAACAGTCCTGGTCGCTAATCGTGTGTAGGTTTTTTTAAGACTGTCATAAAGAGTAGTTGGCTTTCTGATGTCATGTCGCTACATTTGATCCAACTAGAGCCACGGTGAAAGATTTGTGTAAATCCTACCAGAGCCCTAGCCATTAAACTGACAGAGTGTCCCATAAAGAGAATACTATCCCACTCATGTTCTTGGAAAAGGAAGGCTGCTCTGACATTAAGAGTTAAAGGTGCATTATGGGAAGGGGACTTGCAAGGGCCCAGGGTGAACAGACTGCTATTCCTATGTTGCTGACCTTTGCCCTTTGAACCTGCTCCACCTGCAGAGGGCAACCACAGGCTCTGTCATCATGGCCATGCTTCTACTTCTGTTTTTAAAGTAAGTGAAAAAGGTCAGAAAAACAGGATTACCTCACACTTTTTAACCGTCTCAATTGGTCTGAGTGACTGTCTGTACCTCTTCTCTTTCTCACTCCCTCTGTGTTGGGAGATGGAGAATGTGTGTGTGTGTGTTGTGTGTGTGTGTGTGTGTGTGTGTGTTTTCACGTGCTATCATTGTCTAACAGTTGGAAGACTCTGGCAGCTCTTCTCTGGTACAGTTTTGGAAACAAATGCCATTTCCACCCCAAGATGTTTCCTAGATATAATAGAGTATCAGCTGTCCTAGGAACGGATGCTCCCCGCCTGCTATTGCCTCAAATCAGCACTGATTCACCGTCCATCAGGATAGTACTCTTTCTACTCGCTTGCTTGTTCAATCTTTAAATTCATTTTTGCTTTGCTCATTGGTTGCCTGTCTGTCCTCTTCCAGTTTTCCCTGGTCGTGACGAGACGGTGTGGATCTGGTCCCCCCTCCGGTAACATCTGAGAATGGACCATCAACGCTGAAGATGTTGCAGTGGTTAAGGACGCCACCTGGAGACGTGGGATGTAATCCCGGCGCTGGAAAGTTTTCCCTGGTGGAGACGAGACGGTGTGGATCCTCTGGCAGCTTCTGAAGTCTTCCTGCATCCACACTATTCGCACTTTACTTTAGTATTACCATGTAATCACCTGGTCAATGATCAAATTCCTTGGTGATTTTCTCTACTTATGACATCTATTGCAGTATGTCCGTCCTGGGAGAGGGATCCCTTACTTTGTCGGTAAAGGGTTTTTACTGTGAGTTTTTTCTCAGCCGAGCTAAGGGTGTAAGGGCAGGGTGTCATATTGTATCATATTGTATGCAATGTAAAGCCCACTGAGACAAATGTATTTGTGATTTTGGGCTATACAAATAAAACTGATTTGATTTGATAGAGTAAGAGAAAATGAGCAGAGGTCACTACATGGTGCAAATGAGTGATGGGACTGAGTTTGCCTCATGGCTACCTTCTTTATGATCAGTTATCGATGCTAACACACTCTCTTTGTCTCACTCTCTTTCTATCGCTCTCTCTCTCTCTCTCTCTCCTCTCTCGCAAACACAACACACACACACACACACACTCACACCACACACACACACACACGCAGGCTTGTTAAGCTGGGAATTCCTCACGGCGCTGTGCACTCAGGCTTGTGTGCGGCAGGCAGAGCATCCATTATGTATGCCCTACACACCGTCTCTTTACACGGGTCAGTTCCACACGTCCGCGCACACACACACACGCACACACTAAAGGAGCGCGCACACACTCGCACTCGTCCACACACAGACAAATGCAAACAGGGATAGTGCATGCATATACAAAGTGGTCCACAGACACTCAAGCCTTTAGTCAAATGCCAAGAAGGCTGCCTCAAGGGCTTAAAACTGTCTCTCAAAACACACACACACACGCACACACGCGCACACGCGCAACACGCACACACACGCACCAACACCACACACACACACACACACACACACACACACACACACACACACACACACACACACACACACACACACACACACACACACACACACACACACACACACACACACACACACACACACACACACACACACACACACACACACACACACAGACAAAGCCACCTAGCTCTCACACATTGTGTTTGCTTGAGAGCCATGGCACCCATTGGCTTCGCTCCCACTGCCTCTTCCCTTTCAGATAGAGAGATATGACGGAGAGGGAGAGTGTGAGATATAAAGATAGAGAGATGGCATGGAGGTAGAGAGGGTACAGTCGTGCTTCAACAGAAAAAAATAAATGACTGGCTGAATGATTCATCCTTAAAGAGGAAAGAAAAGAAAAGGAAAGGATACAGCAAGAAGAAAACCCATTTCCCACAGCCCTCATTTATCTATTACTCTAACTCCACCCATCCTGGCTTTTCATCCTTTGCTCCCTCTGCCTCTAATAAGCAGGTATATCATTTCACCCTCCTCTCTTTTATCTTTGTGTGAGCATATCTGTCTTCTCCGAGCCTATATCCTGTGCTATCCATTCTCTCTCTCTTATCTGTGTGAATCCATGTTGTGCCGCTGTCCTCTTTATGTGCTTCACTTCACATCTCTCCACTCTCTCTCTCTCCCAGTTTGACCCCACCTCTCTCGCTCAGCGTTACTGAATGTCCTCTTTCTCCTTCTCTATTGTGCTGACGGCAGAGCCAAAAGAGGCACACTGTGTGTGTGTGTGTGTGTGTGTGTGTGTGTGTGTGTGTGTGTGTGTGTGTGATGCAGCTCTGACCCTCTAATCAGTGTGAGGAGAAACAGAGGAGGACTTGTGCTGCCCAGCAGGGTCAGAGGCCGTGTAGAGTCAGCCATTACCCTCTTTCACCGAGACACACACACACACAATTCCTGGGCTTCACGCCCGGTGAGGCATCTGCCTCCGCACACACAGGCTTGTGTAGAAAATGCATGAAATACACACACACACACACACACACACACACACACACACACACACACACACACACACACACACACACACACACACACACACACACACACACACACACACACACACACACACACACACACACACACACACACACACACACACACACACACACACACACACACACACACACACACACACACACACACACCTCTTAAGAGGCCGTATCGGTTTGTGTTGACACAGTTCCTGCTTGTCGCTTCGGATATTTATGTATAGGGTGAGATCATTGTGAAAATAACATCTAATATGAGTCATCAACTTATAAAAAGAATAATCACAGTTTATACACTCACACACGTACATACACACCCCTAACTTCTCTGGGAGAAACATATGCACGGAAACAATAATGTTACTAGCATGTGTTGTTATAACACCAGTTTCCTACTATGACAAGTCAAAAGGCTGATTCTAACATGATTTGCTGGAATTCAGTCCATAAAAATGGGATTCCCCTATTTTGCCCGTTTTTAGATTAGTGTCAGTTCCATCCCACAGTCCACCACATGTCAACATCCACTCTGGGCCGGGCGACTCTATAATTAGGACGACATGGCTCCTTAGGCTGCAGGTCTAAGCGGCTGTGGCGTTAAACTACCCATCTAATTATACAGTCAACTTAATAGAAGCTTCAGAGGTCCATCCTACAGTACATTAAGCTCAAAGCAGCATCCTGCCTTGATGAGAGCAGAGCCTATATATGTGTTGCATTGTATAGGATGAGCTGATTGGAAAGAGGAATGCTATCAATTATGGAAGCTGTGGGTTGTGTCTTCATCATCATCATCGTCCTACAACAGAATGCATTGTCATCACCCATATGTTCACGTTGAAAACCGCAGTCTATCCCTTTTGTTCCTTGTTTAATCCTAGCATATTTGCCTCGTCGCCCTTCTCCACCTCTTTCAACCCCTTTCCCCTCCTTCCCTTTCCAAAAATGGTTCCCCTCTCGTCTCCTGCTGCCCTATGTGACGGTCCCACACTGTTCCCTATAGACGGAGAGAAAGGCCAGCTTAACATTTGTAGCAGCTTGGCAACCAGGCACTATAAAAGAAGGGGGGTGTAAAAAAAAAAAAAAATGATGATGAAAAAAAAGGCCCTGTGTTTTCCCTCGAGCCTCTTCTTCCCTCCATCTCTGACCCCCGTCTCTCTCTCTCTCTCTCTCTCTCTCTCTCTCTCTCTCTCTCCATCTCTCTCTCTCTCTCTCTCTCTCCTCTCTCTCTCTTTTCTCTCTCTCTCTCTCTCTCTCTCTCTCTCTCTCTCTCTCTCTCTCTCTCTCTCTCCATCTCTCTCATTCTCTCCCCCTAAGCCGGCTGATGGCGGTGCAGGTCGGGAACCCTGGCAGAGTGGAACTCATTACAGACTCCCTTCATTTCCATTCTGAGTGGGGAGCCTGCGGAGAGAGCGCGCGTTCACCGGGGGGGGCATTGTGGTTGCACTCGCACAGAGGGGGGAAACGGGGCGGACACATTGAGCAAGACACCACTTATGAAGAGTGACGGCCAACAGAAACAGCCTTTAATACCCCCACAGAGGAATTGGAAGGGAGAGAGAGAGAGAGAGAGAGAGAGAGAGAGAGAGAGGAGAGAGAGAGAGAGAGAGAGAGAGAGAGAGAGAGATGGCTAGCTAGCAACATAGGAGAGATAGCAAGGGTGAGAGAAAAGAGCAAGGGTGAAAGAAAATAGCAGGACAAGGCAAGCAGACAGACAGACAGAGAGCGAGCAGGGCAAAGCTGTGGGGGCTAACACAACAAGAAAGAAGAAGGAGGCTCATTTAAAAAACATGAGCTGGAGCCCAGTGCAATGGAGTGCTACAACGGAAAGCTTATGCAGATGAGAGCCCGACCTAATGACTAAATGGAGTGGATGGAGTAAAAGAAAAGAATGGGAGGAGGTGGAGGAGGAGGAGGAGGAGGAGGGAGAGATTAAAGAGGGGATGGAAGGCAGAGGCGAGGGAGCAGTGTTTAAGTGTCTGTGATGGAGTGTAAACAGAGGAGTTTTCTCTCTCCGCTGCAGTGGAGAAAGACTTTGTTATACACGCCAGAAAGGAGGGAGAAGTGAGAAGAAACAGAGCAGCCAGACAACATGGGGCGTACAGTTCACGTGGCCTTGTATAACCTCATCAGCAAGAGGGCGAGTTTACATGTGAAGTGTGTCTGCGCCGGCTTTTATTATATTGTTTCCATGGTTGTGTAT
The DNA here is from genome assembly GCA_026122265.1 of Ammodytes dubius. Lineage (NCBI taxonomy): Eukaryota > Metazoa > Chordata > Actinopteri > Uranoscopiformes > Ammodytidae > Ammodytes > Ammodytes dubius. Next base: position 10,681,971 of record CM047505.1, read on the forward strand.
GTGATGTTTTTTTTGTTGTCATGCTGAGATGTTTGTGACAGAGATTTGAATGAAGCCCATACAGAAAAAAGGTTCTCATGGCATGTGCCTTAACCTTACCTCGGGTGGTAATAGGGAGGCATCAGAGCAGCTAGACTAGACAAACACGGGTCGCTATTTTGTTTATTCAAGCACCCTATCAGCCACAAATCAACAAAAAACATCCAGCTCATTTCCACCAATTACTGAGCAGCATTTGTGTGCCAGTGAGTTCCATTACAGATAAGGTGAAGGAGGGAGGGGGGGGGGGGGCTGCCTGAGTTTTAAGAAAGGAGGAGGTTTTTAAAAGCATATGCAAAGGAGAGATATTTGATGGTGTGTGTGTGTGTGTGTGTGTGTGTGTGTGTGTGTGTGTGTGTGTGTGTGTGTGGGAGACTGGTTGGTCCAGGGCTTTTGGAGGGAAGAAAGCTGTTTACCTGGAACAGAGGATTATGGGACAACTCCCTGTGGCATGTTGAAAGCAGTGGGGGTCTGGGGGGGCTGCACTTAAATCAGTTTAGGGAACAGTCACACCTTACAAAGTCCCTCGCCACCACTGTCTACTCTTATTCTACGCTTTCTTTTCTCACGCACGCACACACGCACGCACGCACGCACGCACGCACTCTCTCTCACACACACACACACACACACACACACACACACACACACACACACACACACACACACACACACACACACACACACACACACACACACACACACACAACACACACACACACACACACACACACACACAGGCACAGACAAACTCCCCCACACACTCTTCACCACCCCAAAATATCTATCCCCACTCCATTTGCAAAAGGTTTAAGTCGCACTTAAGTTTCCAAACTTAATCCACCATCAGACACAATTTCCTTTTCTCCCTGCAGACGGCATTCTCTTTCTCAGATTACAAACAAGATGACTCAAAGTGGCATTTTTATGTATTTATTCTTTAATCTATGAATTGTTAACATGCAGAAAATAACTTTAATATGTACAGTAGATCGTCAATTCATCTTAAATCTTAAATTAAGTCTCACATTGGGTCCCTGCTTTCTATGTTCCGGCAAACTTAACAAAGTTATAAAGCCAAATATGTTAACAGTAAAGTAGTGAGTATAAGGAAGGACAATATACAAAATTATTAAAATTGAGTAAAAAAAAAAAAAAAAAATGGATATGAAGGTATAATTTCCATGAGAATATAATAGGGGAATGAGTTTTGCCCTGCTATCATGGGATTTGTTTCCTGCCCAGTTCTGCCATAATATGGAAAAGAAATGGCCAACAAATTAATGACAAGGGGAGGGAAGCCTTGTCCTGAAGGCTTTGTCTTCATAACATCATCAGTGACAGCCTGTCCTCACCGGTATGTCGAGGGACCCCCGCTAACATGCTATAGTGAGATCAGAGAGAGGAGAGCTGTGGGTGGAAGCCAAATAGAACACTCCTACTCTAAAGTGGGACAGCCTGTTGGCAGCATGAAGTCTGTGCATGTGTGTGTGCGTCTGTGTGTTCGTGTGTAAGCGTGTCACATAATTGTTTGTGTTCCCATGTTACAAAATGTTTGCATTCGGCACTTCTTCTTCTTGCATTTTCCTCCCATACCATAGAAAGCGTGGGTGGATTATTGTGTGTGCGGCACGCGTGTCTATTTGTGTTGTAACATTCGCGTGTTGGACGTGAGCTGCTGGCCTATGTGTGTGTATGTGTTTCTCAGTGTGAGTGGGAGTGGAGAGTGTATGTGCCACACTGAGTTTAATTAGCCTGCGCGGCGCTAGTGGGGCTTTGGTCAGACGGGGGGGCTGTGGAGCGGTGAATGGGGGAGCAGGTGGCCTCTGCTACAAGGTGCAGCCTCCTGAGTGCCATGTTAACCCCCCCTGTCCCTTCCCCACCTGCGCACACCATCTCTGGCCTTGACTGATGGCTTACCTGCATGCCTCTCCGAGCCCTGAGGAAAGGAGGCTGGAGGGGTGGTAATCGCTAATCGCTAACATGCTGTCTTTTTTGCCCGCCTGGCCTATTCGCCACACACAACAGGGGTGGGTGAAGCCTTCACAAGGGGGGGGGGGGGGGAGATGCTCTGCCTTATAAGTCGGTCAAAATGGGAAAGGCTACAGTACATTGCTACAGCAGTGGGGGTGGGGGGCTTTTTGGAGGAAGACCAGGTCAAGAGCTGATAGCAATATTATGGCTCAGAGAGAGAGCAAGGGAGTAAAAAGGGACTCGGGGTAAAGTGAGAGAGTGCCAGGTGGCAGGAGTGGCATGTCTCTGCTCCTGCCACCTGTCCTGGGGAATATGAACCCCTTCTCGCCCCTCCTGTTCTCCAGTGTGAGATGACACTCACTCCCTTGTCTGTCTGTCTGCCTGGCTGGCTCTGCTGACTGTCAAACTGTCCATCTATCTATCCGTCTGGCCGTCTGTCAGTCACACGAGTAGTCAGTTAGTTAGTCAGTCAGTCAGTCAGTCAGTGTTCCCTATTTGTCATGCTGTCTGTTGGCCCATTAGTGTAGACAGTTGAAAACAGCCTGCTGCTAGCACCGCAGCCATCGCCGGCGCTCTGCTTGAATGTTTACCTCTACCCATCCATTTCTATTTATCTATCTATCTCTCCACCTCTCCTCCTGATTCTCTTGGTTTATGTCATATTCTTAGCTGCCTGCCTTCCTTACAATCTCTCCATCCCCCATCATCCCTAGTCCCTCATTTCCCGGTTCAGCCCAAGCCAAGCACACTAACAAGCTTTAGCAATATGCACAGGCTATCACGGCAAACCAGTCGTTTCAATTACAGCAAACCACAAGTGACACTGCCCGACACACAAACACATACACAGAGATGTACTTGCACAGTGCAACAGAAGACTATACCTCCAGCAAAACACACAAGATACAAGTGCTTGTCTCATTCACTGCCAGTGCCAGCCACGTTCAACTTCAAACAGGTCCTCCTCGTGCTTAATTGTATGCACAGTCTCTCCACTCTTCGGTCTCTTAGAAAAAGGAATCAACTCGTACAAAACACTGTTACTGGATTGAAAAAATGTCTGTGAAGAGACACATATAGGCTGTGCTGTTGGGTAACATTTCCTGACACCTAGCCTGGCAGCTAGGAAGACATTGAGAGAGACACTGCTAGCGTAGCCTAAAGCCTCCACTCTGCTGCTGTGTGCAGTACAAAGTGATGTCTCAAAATGCACGAAGGAGACACAGGGGAATGCACGCAGAGAGGCACGTATGCACATCAACAAACGGTCAAAATGCATACATATACACACTCATGCACACATACACACACACACACACACACACACACATACACACACTCACAGAGGACAGCATAAACTCCTCCTGCCAGCCCTGCACCATCTGTCTCTCTGTCTGTGCTTCACAGCCGTGCCCAGAACAGGGCCCCAGCAGAGTCAGTGTGAAATTAGCTGCCTTTGTGGGGGCTTTGTCTGCTCATAGGATGTCTGTTTGGGTGTACAGCATGGTCGCTTTAGATGCACATTTTAGAACATATTTGCTGTCAGACTGTCAAGAGGTAACCCACTTTGGAGTGCTAACGTGTGTGAGTGTATGTGTGTGAATGTGTGTGTGTGTGTGTGCGTGCGTGTGTTTGTGTATATAAGCGAGGTGGAATGAGGAAGTATATGTGGTCTAATCTAACGGCTATTTCCCCTGACCTCTGATCCCTTTGGAGACCCGGTGACCTTAGCCTCTGTAGACTCCACCTACTACACCAGCTTGGAAGAGAGAGGTGTGTGTGTGTGTGTGTGTGTGTGTGTGTGTGTGTGTGCGTTTACATGCTATTGTCCTGCCAGTCAGTCTCTGGAAGCCTATAGCTGGCCCTGGCCGGCCATATCTAGCTCCCAGGGTGCTCTTTGATATTCACTCAGCACTCTGACCTCACATGACCTTTGACCTGACCTTGTGACCCTCCCTGGCTTTAGGGAGCTCCGTCCTCCTGCTCTCTGCCCACTAATACGTGATAAATCACGTCCGCTCTGACACTGCTCTGAATGCATATGTACACACACACACACACACACACACACACACACACACACACACACACACACACACACACACACACACACACACACACACACAACCACAACCCCACACACACACACACACACACACACACACACACACACACACACACCCCCATTATCCCGCTACCACATCATCACCCAACACCCCTCACATTAAGGAGTCCAGAGGTTAAAGGTGGTTGACATTCCTCTCGCACTCCTGTCTGAACACTATTGAAGGGCCCACACACACACCACACGTGCACACACAACACACACACACACACACACACACACACACACACACACACACACACACACACACACAACACACACACACACACACAAACCACAGCTAAAGAGAGACTAGTTCACAGCACGCTAAAGTTATAAGCTGTGTAGGTGTGCTCCTTTGGGCCGTTTAAGTCAATCTGAGAAGGTCAAATAGTTGTATCAACCCTAAAGTACACATTATACCACACGGACAAAAGAACCAATAGAGTTTATTGTATTGTGAGTCTGAGAGTTGAGAAGGTCCTGAGGTTGATTCAGTGTGTGGTCTGACGCTTGTCCAGGGCAGTCTGGGCTGTTGCTAGCCAGACTGATGAAGAACGCTGCTGTGACAGATAATCATTGTATTCTTCTCTGCTGCAGAGAAGCTTGGCTAGGAGACAAACCGTCTGGCAAACAGACAGCTTTACGGCGCAGAGCTCAATCAAACTGTCTCCCTTCCCAACAGTAAACACACACACACACACACACACACACACACACACACACACACACACACACACACACACACACACACACACACACACACACACACACACACACACACACACACACACACACACACACACACACACACACACACACACACACACACACACACACACACACACACACGCAGGCCTTACACACATATGCCAACAAACACGCACAGATGAAACAAGCCTAGAGCCAGGAGAGCCTAACTCAGATTGATAACACCAAACAAATCAGTCTGTCGATTTCCCCACTGCTTACAGGAACATAGCTTTATCAACAGTGACACTTTGATTGTTGCATACTTTCCTTACCTAATTAATTTAGAAGTGTTCTAATTCAAATGCCATTAACATTGTACACCGGTTGATTTCAGCCATTATTCCTGCACAGATGAGCAGTAATGTCAGCCGTCAGCCAAAAAACAGGAAGGAAACCCATGGTGGCTCCGGTGTGCCAAGTGCCCTCTGCTGGCCACGTGAGGTAAAACACCACTCTCTATGCTCCAGAGCTGTGTGTCTCAGCAAATGGTTACAAAAAAAACACATTACATTGGCAACATTCAAAGTCAGCGCTGATAGGCTCTTTGCTGCCCTCGGAACACACCCAATCCTCTCCCTTAGGACAGGCGGGCTGCTCACAAAACAAAACAAAAGAGGAATATTGCAGGAAAAAAACGGCTGAGCTAGTCCACTGTGTATTATACATGGTACGTGTGTGTGTGTGTGTGTCTCTCTGTGTGGTGTGTATGTGTGTGTGTGTGTGTGTGTGTGTGTGTGTGTGTGTGTGTGTGTGTGTGTGTGTGTGTGTGTGTGTGTGTGTGTGTGTGTGTCTCTGTGTGTGTGTGTGTGTGTGTGTGTTGTGTGCCGTGATGTGACGACAGCCTAGCTTCTTTGCTGCCCAGGGAGAAATCGAATGAACAGAGGAAATGGGAAAGAACAGACTATGTTGAGATGACAACAGAGGAACAGACTGATGGGGAGGTGAGTCTTTTTTCTCAGTCATTTTAACTGTGTGTGAGTGCCCAGGCATGTGTTGTATCCTATCTGTTTCCCCTCTGATGGCTGACCCCTTACCCTCACCTCTAGACCCTGCAACAATTGTCCCTTTGTAGCCCAGGGACCCTGTGGCCCCTGAGGGTGTGTATGAGAGAGAGATGATGTGTGTGTGGTGTGTGTGTGTGTGTGTGTGTGTGTGTGTGTGTGTGTGTGTTGTGTGTGTGTGTGTGTGTGTGTTGTGTGTGTGTGTGTGTGTGTGTGTGTGTGTGTGTGTGTGTGTGTGTGTGTGTGTGTGTTGTGTGTGTCTGTAGTGTTAGTGTGTGGGTGTGTTGTGTGTGTGTGTAATGTGTGTGGTGGTAAAAGCCCAGTCATGGTAGTGTGATCCTGAGCTGAGCTAACAGGATTGAGGTGGCGCGCTAACAGGGTCCGTCTCGGTCTCCTGGGGATCAGAATGACACTCGGCTCAGCAGATGCCCTCAAGAGCTGCAGACAAGTAACTGTCAATACCACTCAAAAGGTGGGAGCTTTACTCTAACAGCAGTGCATTTTCTGAATGTGAAAGAAAATCACAACAAGTCTTTTTCTACTATCAAGGCCCCATCCTAGTAGGAAGGGCATTTAACCTTAATAACTGAAATCGCTGCCAATGGCCAAAAGTTGAAGACTGCACTTACTGGGGAAAACAAGTAAAAGCATATGTTTGTGGCATTAATCGTAAAGTAGTTCTCACAAGTCGGAATCTGATGCGTTTGACGAGCTGGGAACAAATCAAACCACTACACCGAGCGGTTTACATGTGGCTCTAATGACGCCTGGCTAAATCGCATTGGGCTAATGAATTTAGGGAGTCTCTAATCACATCTGTGTGATCTGGCAAACAAGACTGACGTCCCCACGTGTGCAAATGTGTTGTGTGTGTTGTGTGTGTGTGTGTGTGTGTGTGTGTGTGTGTGTGTGTGGTGTGTGATTATAGATGTGTGAGTGTGTAGTGAATCGATAACAAGCGGAAATAAATCCACATGGAGCCATGCGAGGCAGAGAAAATTGGGCCTATACATGCTTCTGATGCAGAATGAAACAGGGTGTCAGGGTTTTTTTCAACCAAAATGTAATAATAAGCATGAAGACATCAAAGTGTTGAGAGGAGAAAGAAGGGAAATGAGACGATGCACTTGTATGCATGTGTACGCGTGTGCACACATGCATTCATGATTGCACATCTGGCAGCCCCCAAAAGAGTGAGGTTCCACAGTGACCCTATTTAGCTCTCCGTAATATACTCACACTCGTATTACCACCCAGTATGTGTGTGTGTGTATGTGTGTGTGTTTGAGTGTGTGTTATTCTAGCCGCTTCTCCCATTATGCTGTGTTTAAACATGAGAGAGCTCTTTGAGACGTGAGACAGAGCTGCACGAGGGGATCAGACAGCCACACACACATATACACAAACACAGTCAAGTACACACACAAACACACACGTACGCACAAATGCTCCCTCCAGCGTGCTTATACACACAATGCCACACACACACACACACCACACACACACACACACACACACACACACACACACACACACACACACACACACACAACACACACACACACACACACACACACACACACACAACACACACACAGCTAAAGCAGAGGGACACAAGAATGCAATACGACCCCCCCCCCAACCGCTCTGATTAATAAAGGTCAATTAGCAATTATAATTTCCATATTTAATCAGTCCCCTGTGGTGTCGCTCTGTGGCCTGAGCTTTGACAACTCCCCCTACACCCCCCGCCCCCAGACACACACACACACACACCAACACACACACACACACAACACACACACACACACACACACACACACAACACACACACACACACACACACACACACACACACACAACCCTCTCGCCTCTCTTTCTCTCTTTTCTCTCACTGACTGCTGCTCTCGCTCTCCCTCTTTTGCTTTATGTCACGCTCCCCCGTTATTCCCATCTCCTACGTCATTAACATCTGAGCAGCCCCCCTCTCTCTCTCTCTCTCTTCTTCCTCTCTCTCTCTCTCTCTCTTCCTCTCTCTATCTATCTCTGTCTATCTCTCTCTCTCTCTGGCGAATGCCTCCCCTCATTAATCTTGATGTTTTTCCTCTCGCTGTGTTCTTCCACAGGCCTTCAAACCTCTCGTTAATTGCAATTAATCACAGAGGGAAACAGATGCTGGGAACAAAGGCAACCTGGGGGGCCATGAGTCTGTACATGTGTATGTGTGTGTGTGTGTGTGTGTGTGTGTGTGTGTGTGTGTGTGTGTGTGTGTGTGTGTGTGTGTGTGTGTGTGTGTGTGTGTGTGTGTGTGTGTGTGTGTGTGTGTGTGTGTGTGTGTGTGTGTGTGTGTTGTGTGTGTGTGTGTGTGTGTGTGTGTTGGTGTCATCAGTGTCCACATATGTGTACAACAGGGTGGGGCTTTTTAAATATGAAGCCGTCAGTCAGGGTGACATGCAAAAGTCGGGTGCCTGCAGGGCTCTGACATCAACCCCCCCGAGCTATCAATGTGTGTGTGGGTGTGTCAGGAGGAGCGTGTGTTCGTCTTGATTGCAGGTGATTTGTGTGTGGTGTACAGTGTGCGTGTCCTGACCCTGGCTGTCACAGCTCGCAGTAGCATCTGTCCAACCCCAAACCGTGAGGCGATAACAATGAGAGCTCATAAAAAAAGATAACGACACGAGTAAGTGGATGACAGGAGGGCAGGAGAGGGGAGAAAAAGAGCAGTGGCTTCTTGCTTTCAGAAATGGCTTGTTTTGTCTGAAGTCCAACTTGTGTATTATTTACCTCTGTGGAGCGAGGGAGTCAAGACAGCTGCATATACGTCATGCATATATATATATATATATATATATATATATATATATTATATAACAATTCTATATTGTAATTCAGAATTACAATTCAACATGTCCCTTCCTTCTCTTTGTGATGTTTACCTGAATGTTTCCTCAGGGTGCTGGTATTTCTCACCACCATACAGAAAATAATAACAATCTCTTTTCTTTCTTTGTACCTTTTCCTGTGCATCCACTCCCTTCCCTCTCTCCTTCATTTCTCTCTCTCTCTCTCTCTCTCTCTCTTTCTCTATCCCTCCCTCAGATGTCTGCCATCACCGCTCGGCCCTCTGTTTTCAAAATCCACAATGAGAACACACACACTATGTTTTGGGAGAAGAAAGCACACACAAATACACAGGCACCACCACAAACGCATATACAGAAAAACACAAAAAGCCACATTCCATAACTGTTCAGCTGAATCGGAGAGAGGACAGAGATGTGTGTGTGTGTTTATGTATCTGTCTGTGTGTGTGTGTGTGTGTGTGTGTGTGTGTGTGTGTGTATGTGTGTTTATGTATCTGTCTGTGTGTGTGTGTGTGTGTGTGTGTGTATCTGTCTGTGTGTGTCAAGATATTATCCGTGGCAGCTATCTACATCGCTTATCAGCCACGAGGAGGAGGGAGGCGGAGAATAAAAAAGGGACTCGACACCCGAAAAAACAAAATGGAGAAGAAATGAAAAGGAAACCAGAAGTCCTATTTTTTCCACTGGGTACAACAAACGCGTGTAAAGCATGCACACAAAGCCCAATAGACACACTAGATTCAAACCTCCCCACTGAAATCATATGGGATGCTTTGAAAAGAAACCAAGAAATCAAATAATCAGTGGGTGGAGGAGATACAAGGGGGAGATGCTATGAGGCTTATGCTATGTTTAAACACAAGCCTTTTATGCTCCAATCCAAAGCCACTCCGGGAACGCGGCACACAGCGTCCGACACACAATTGACTCCGGGGCTCAACCTTCAGATAACAAGAGTGCAGAGCGGCTTCCCTTTACTCCCATCACTAGAGATGGGGATCTATTTTTTCTAAGTAGCTTTGAGCCCCATTGCATATGGGGCATGGCAGGGACAATAATGAAATCAAGCCCATCTGATATGTTCCTCCAGGATTAGCACAATACGCTGACCCCTGCATAACCCCCACCGCCAGGCATGCACCATCAGCCTCCAACCGCCAGATCTGAGAGATAGCGACTGTGCTAAAAGAGATAGAGGAACTGGAGGGAGGGAGGGAAGGAGGGAGGGAGGGAGGGGAGGAGTGCAAAGATGGAGGGATGAGGAGGGGAGGGGGGGAAGCGTAAAGGGTGTAGCACCTCATAAATTGCTAAGAGGACATGAAGCAGGTGCTGCGTTAATGCTCCGGAAGGTGTTAGGGGCCTACCCTGTGTGCCCCTACACTCTCTCTCTCTCTTGCACTCTACATCACATAATCCCAGTATAGTAGCCTATATATGTAGCAAATGCAGCATAGCCCAAAAGAAAGAGGAAAGCGACAAGTAAAAAATAAACACATACTGTCGGATAATGAGGTATATGAATGCTCTGTGTATCAGTGTAGGTATGTATCCCTAAATGTAAGTCAAGTGTCAATGAGTCATTGATGATGACAGCGCAGTGTGTACGGCGCCAGGCACTGCTCCTCTTGTTTTCTGCAACAGCTTCATCTGTCGCATGCTTCTGTCACACTTCAAAGGCCAAAGCACATTCAGACTTTTTTTTTCTCCCGTTTTCTAGTAAAGAAATAAATCAAAAGTAGAGTGGGAGGAGGATCTTAAGTGAAAGCCTGGAGGAAGCTCTATTTAGTCCACGACTGTTCTTTACCCGACAATCCAACATCTTCAAGGAAATGTGACAAAGCCCTCTCTTCCAAAACACAACACAACCACCCCCGCCCCTCTCTCTCTCTCACACACACACACGCGCGCGCGCACACACAACACACACACACACACACACACACCACACACACACACACACACACACACACACACACACACACACACACACACACACACACACACACACACACACACAACACACACACACACACACACACACACACACACACACACACACACACACACACACCACACACACACACACACCCACACACACACACACACACACGCACACACGCACACACGCACACCCCCCCCCCCCCCCAAACAACAGTCCCCTGACAATTCCTTTCCCAGCAGGCTCCACTCAGCCTTTATTCATTTTTCATATATCACCTCCTGTGAGTCTATCGCTCGGCACGCAGCAATCGGCTGCACTTAACCCATTACGCTAGGTAACGCTCCCCGGAACGCTCGCTCCTTCCTCGGGATAAATTATTAACGTCCCCTCTCCACAACCCGCCATTCATCACCCAGCCCCATCCAGCACAACCGGGACAGACACTGCTCATATCCATGGCAACAAGGGGCCCCGTTTGAGCAGTGGTTGGATGCTGCTGCTGCTGCTGATGATGATGATGATGGGGGGAGAGATGAAGAGGAGATACAGGAGGAAGACAAACAACACCTGCTTTTGTCAAGCGCTATTGTTCTCATCAGAGCTATAGCATTTTCTCTTTTTACTCTTGATGTTTCATCCTGTTAGCCCTCTTTTAGACTATGTGCCACCCCTAGCCCTCGTCAGTGCTAGCTCCTCTCGGCTAACACACGAGCCACCCAGCCCCTCTCTGCTCCAGCCTGAGATGGCAGCAGTATATGGGTAATTAGATCAGGGCTTTTTCTCTGGTCTCCATGGAGATGAATCATACAGTCCGGGTGACAGTCGGAGCTTTAGCACTACGCGCTAACCTAATCAGAACGTTTGAACCCCGGCCAGAGCGCCAATGTAACTCGATAATAAAAAAACGTGAACCTGCAGTGACCTGCATCCCTGCGCACGGCAGTATACACAGACAGGGGGTGAAGAGCAGGTCTGGTTAAACACACCGGGTCACATCCCAGGATATGCTGCGCCTGTGTGTGTGTCAGTGTGTGTGTGTGTGTGTGTGTGTGTGTGTGTGTGTGTGTGTCAGTGTGTGGTGTGTGTGTGTGTGTGTGTGTGTGTGTGTGTGTGTGCATGTGTGCGCGAGTGAGTGTCTGAGCTCGAGAGGAGAAAGCCCTCACAGGTGTCCTAATTCATGAGCAATTGCAGCTCATGAATAATTAAACGCAAAATGCAAATGTGGCTCCTTTGATCATTTACATTCATGTCTAACAGCATTAATTAATCAAACAAACCTTTTCTTTATTCCCAGGGGAAGAGAGAAAAAAACACAGCGGCAGTCAGACATGCACACGCACGCACGCACGCACACACACACACACACACACACACACAAAGACACACACAACGCACGCACACACACACACAGACACACACATCAAGGCAAGCAGACAAGTAAGAAAAAAAAGGAGAAAAAAACAGTAAACAAGTGTACTAATCACACCATTTAGACATTCTGAAGGAACAGAATTATTTTCTGCTGAGCAAGTTAGCGTGACTCAACCTTGGACCAAGCACATGGTGAAGGTGACTCCATATCTCTTCATGTGAGAAGATTACTCTCTAATCTCCTCCAGTAGCTACACACACACCCACCCTATGCTAATGCGGTGTGCACAAACACATAGGGCAATGGAAATATTACCTTTGTGGTGACCAGGTGTGTTTCTGTGATAGTAAGGAATGCTATGTTGTTTTCACGTCCTACCAGCAGATACAAGGCATACTACAACATACACACAACAAGCCATACAGTGCAATGGATGCAGTCGGAGCAAGGCAAACACATTCAAAGAGTGATACCCATGGCATAGAGAGACATGCTCCGATTCTCCCTGATAGAGTGTGACACAGATGGCTGCTATAATGGTTTTGATGGATAACACAAATTCACACATACAGCAGCGGGGGCCGATCAAGATTTTATAGGCCCATTTTTGATATTCTCAGTCTGAGAGATGGACCTTATAAAACAGCCACTCCTCAGCTGACCTCTTGTTTATAGCAACGGTATCATACGCAGAGGGGGATACGCTCATAAAGAATGAAATGGGTCTGCCTCCTCGCTCCTCCCTGTGTGTCTGCCTCTCTGTTTTTTCTCGATTAGCCGCCTAACCTCCCGACTCGCCAAACCCAACTCCACTACTCCCCCCCCTTAATAAGTGTGTTTGTATGCAGTGCACACTTGTAGAGGGCCTCACACAAACACACACACACTCCGATATATATATATACGCAGTCAAACTCCTGCCACTAGCTGCCAGCTTCACTCCCCACCTGTCACACCCGACTGTCATCAATTTATCCTCCGTAACAGGGAGAGGGAGAGGGAGAGAGAGAGAGAGAGAGAGAGAGAGAGACAGAGAGAGAGAGAGAGAGAGAGAGAGAGGCCCTGTCTGACTTATGGTGGGTATCAATATCTGCGTCTTAACGGGGGAGGAGGGGGACGGGCGCAGAACTCCGGCTTCTTTTAGGACACCTCGTAAAGCTAAATGATAGTAAAAAGGGAACGAGAGACGGAGGGGAAGGCGTTGGGAGAGAGGCACTGGTTGTTAACGGGGTGGCAGAGGGCCGTAAATAACTCCGATACGGATCTACAGCATGTGTGTGGGGTGTGTGTGTGTGTGTGTGTGTGTGTGTGTGTGTTGTGCAGTGGTGTTCATAAACTGTCTAAGGGCCGGGGGGGGGGGGGGGGGGGGGGCGGGAAAAGTAAAAAAAACGGCACCTTCTCCTATGTGAACAAACGTGGGGCCCAACTGGGGTCGAAAGCTACTGTGTGCTGACAGTCCCCAGATATTAGGGTGAATATTAGTCTTGGCTGAATGAAAAGAAGGGGTTCCTGCTATACTAATGTGCCCCTATTGTAGAATTAGTATTTTTCAATTAATTTCTGGGACACTCAAATGCCCCTTGTATGACCAAAGGGAAATATGTGAAGTCCCATTAGCTCACAGTTAAATACACTGGTTTGAACAAAGATTTGAAAAAGGGCACCTGTACCCATCTCTGCATGGCACTGGGTGTATGTGTGTGTGTGTGTGTGTGTGTGTGTGTGTGTGTGTGTGTGTGTGTACGGTTGCATTAACAAGGTTAAAATGGACCGCATGGCTGACATAGTGATCACCTGCTGTCTATACAAGCAGGGTGTGCCTATTTGACGATTGATGCTTGAGCGCTGTCCACAATGTGTATTATCCACTGGCTGATCCCACCAGGGGATTTATGCTGACTGCCAGTGTCCCAAAGTGTCTAAGGCCTGGGCCGTAAATAGCTGTCCGTCTCCACTGACTTTGCCAAACTGTCCATAAACCTGTCACCTATGGGACAGCTTCAGTCACACAGGACAGGACAGGACAGGACAGGCAGTCATTAAACTATCAGTTTACACTAAAAGGGAAGGGAGGAGTGTGGTTGTGTGTGTGTATGTGCATGTGCGTGTGTGTGTGGTGTGTGTGTGTGTGTGTTGCGTGTGTGTGTTGTGTGTGTGTGTGTGGTGTGTGGATGTGCGGGGTGTGTGTGTGTGTGTGTGTGTGTGTGTGTGTGTGTGTGTGTGTGTGTGTGTGTGTGCGTGTGGGTGTGTGTGTGTGTGTGTGTGTGTGTGTGTGTGTGTGTGTGTGTGTGTGCGTCTGCGTGTGTGTGTTGGAGGTGGGGGGGAGCTAAACGCTGTATGTATTTGTGTGTCTACTGGAGCATTCAAATCAGATGCAATGCAGGCAGAGTTCAGTGCGAGGTCTGGCCATCTAAATATTCATGACGCCGTTAAAGGGCACAGGTGGAGATTCTATGCGGTTACTGTAAACAGATACATCGCACTATGGTTAGGCCTTTGACACGAACACGCAGATGTATAGACAGTTGCTGAGACAGACACAAACACACACAAACATACACACACGCCAACACACACACACTCACTCACACAAACACAGAGGTGCTTCAGAATGAGGTCAAGGAGTCAGTGTTGAACTGAGGAGAGGATCAATAGAGCTCTGAGTGTTGGTGCACCTCTAGCCTCCCTCCCACATAGTCTATGCCTTTTGAGATCTCTCCTCCACTCTCTTTCTCCTTCCATTTCCATCATGAAAAAAGAAAACACTGCCACAACTAGCACACATTACACAGTACAGTGGAGCAGCCGCAATTACGACAGGGTATCTTCAAAAGCCAATGAAAACACCGCCAATAATGCACGCAATAAGATGCAAGAACTTGGCACTGACATATGCCATATCTGTTGCTGTGTGGCATAACTATCAACGCCCGTACATGGACGTGTCAAAGTGTCCGTGTTCAATCAACCCTGGAAGATCTATAGCTGGTGGTGATGACTCCAACTCAGTGGCACCCCCGCTAGCATTAGCCCCGGATGTGATAGGCAAGTTGAACAGAGAACAAGCCAGTGACAGAGCGCAAAGCGGAGAGGGAACACGCAAAAGGACAAAATGCTTTCTTCCCCAGTAGGGAGCGTCTCATTTCTTCTCATTAGGTGGGGGTGGGTGGGGGGTGGGGATGGGGGGCTCATCTGAGCTGGGAGGATAAAAGGAAGACTGATAGATAGCTGGTATTTCTTTTTCTGGCCTCTCTCCTCTCCCTCGTTTTCCCCCCACTGTACACATGCCACCGAATTAATTACACCCCACCGTCGCTTTTCGATTCAACATCCACTGCCGGCTAATTAGCAGCACGCCTCAATCATGACCCCCTCTTCAAGGCTTTCTGTTTGTGTGTGTGTTGTGTGTGTGGTGTGTTGTGTGTGTTGGGGTGTGTGTTGTGTGGTGTGTTGTGTGTGTTTGTGTGTTGTGTGTGTGTGTGTGTGTGTGTGTGGTGTGTGTGTGTGGTGTGTGTGTTGTGTGTGTGTGTGATAGTAAGATGGAGTAGGAAGAGGGGGAAAAGAACAGTAAATGTGTGTGATATGCAGTTTGAGAAAAAAGAGAACAGCAGCAGAGGGAAAAGGAGAAAGAGAGAAGAGAGGAGTTACTTCGGAGATAATAAAGGTCGCTACGGAGGAAACATTCAGTTTGTGTTAACTCTAGTGGCCCTTTGGACAAAAGTGGTAGTGTTTTTTTACGACGCCAGCTGTTTTTCTGGTGAGCATACGCGGACAAAAGCATTAAGAAAAACTATATAAAAATAGCATTTGTTGCACTGATGGTTTGTTTGCTGTTACATGTAATGTATGATCATCAGAGGAAAAATGTGATGTTACAAAATGATTTTAAGTCCCTCATAGCTGCTTTAAGTACAGTTAAGAAGCTTAGTACTTCATAAGATTACAAACACTGCTAACAAGAAGTAAAAGAGCTAAAAATAGGGGAATCCTGGGAGGAGGAGATGGGCACTTTGATGTGACGGATAGATGCTCCAGAAAAGAGAAGTGAGAGGAGAAGAGAGATTGGGCCTGGAGATACACACAGAGCCCCCCCCCCCCCCCCCCCCCTCTCTTCCTCTCCACCCCCAGCTGGACTCTATCAGCCAGACTGGAGCCAGAGAGGTCTGGTGGTGGGGGAGACCCAACTACGGGGGAGTTTTTACCCCAGACACGTCACTCCCAATCCCCCTGAGCCTGGCCAGACCTCCGCACTGCCTAGGCCAGGCTCCATGGCTCCTACTGCCTTACAAACACACTCATTCTGATCGTATCAGAGGAGAAAAAAATGGGAGCGAGGGAGAGGGCCTAAGAAAACACACACACACACACACACACAGACCTGAAAACCACGTACACCACATGCAAAACACTCCATGGTTAATTTAGAGTGAGAGAAATGAGGGAGAGAGAGAGAGAGAGTGATGGAGGGGGAGAGAGAGCTATAATTTGTTTAGTGCATGTGATTGTATTAGCGTTAGGGGCATATTATTCTTTCACCCGTGTCGCACACACACGGAGAACCCAAGCCCAGTGGGGCAATCGTAACATTAATAGTGCTTGACTGGGGCCTAGACAGACACACACACACACACACACACACACACACACACACACACACAACCACAAACACAAACATTACGTACAGTACACACATGTGTTTCCTGTGGATCTGTTCAACAGTTTATGTAGTGAATGAGGACAGACGGGTGGGGAATGGGAAGATGAGGGGAAACCCAGAAAAAAGGGGGGCCGCAGAGGAAGTTAGATATTTGCCAAGAGGAAAACAGAGTTACATAAAGACGAGCTAGAGGTAGAAATGAATTGAACAATGCCGAGATTCTAAATAACAATTTGAAATAAATCATAAGCCTAAAATCAATCTTTGTTGAAAATTCAGTGAACATTTCTCACAATCTGCTACCTGTATGTAGGCCTACTTTGTGTGCACTGAAAAACATCTGGTGTCAAAACACAGCCTAGGCTCTGTAAACTGGTAGTAAACAAAGGGCATGTTAACAATGGGGTCCACCGTAGCTAGCAAAATGACAGTACAGAGAGCCTAGGCTGTGTATTGATACTGAATTTGTTTTCAGTGCAAACACAGTACGGACAGGTAGCGGGATCGTGAGGAGATATTCACAGATTTTGACAAAAAGTGATTTTGACAACTGATCCACCTTTAATTAACATGGTTAAAGACATTATGAAGACCCCAACCCACTTATCAACTTTTTAAATACACATGAAATTGAACATTTCCTGCATCTAGTTTTGCCAACCAAAAAAGTTTGTACTGCCCTTGACACCCAAGACAAAATCCTAATTTTTAATATTGCAAAAATAAAAAGATGTGAATACATATTTGGCTTTAGGTGACCATTGGTGCTAGGAAGACGTAAGAAGTAATTTTAGGAAATATTTTCTTCAGTTAATTGGAAATTGTTTATGCTATTTGGTGAAAGATCAAGTGAGATTAAAAAGCTAGAAAAAAGCTATTGAACAGATAATTCAATAAACCTTACTGTGTCTTTAAAAATGTAATATTTGCACACCAAAGGCGGTCAAAGAAAGAAACGTTAATAAGGACAGAAAAAGGTGAAGGTGATTATTGTTCAATGTTAACTTTTTTAAAAGATGTTTAGCCACCAGTTGAAATAATGACCCCATTCTTAAAATGTAATCTATTAAAATGTATAATGGAGACATCTTAGGAGACAGTGCAGGGTTTTCATATTTTTCTTTCATAATATGATAATACAAGCTGTGATTAGAAAAAGGTGACATCTAGATACTGTCATGGGAACCATAAATGGAAAGTGTAAAAAATAAACGAGGACATCAGGGAGCGAGGAGAGCGAGTGAGAGTGAAACAGAATGTACTAGTAATGGGCCAACAGCAGAGTAGAGAGGCCATGTTCGCTGTCAGCCATTAACATGGCCAGGACTAAATTATTCACTGAGCTCTGTCACCTTACACAAGCCTGGGCTAACTCAGACTAAAGAGGAGTGTGTGTGTGTGTGTGTGTGTTGTTGGTTGTGTGGTGTGAATGGATGTGGTTGTAGGTGGTAAGTAAAAGGTAGTGTCATGTGAAGAAAGTGGGGTAGGAAGTCAGTATTGCCTCTGTGCTGTGCTAGAACAAGTAAGATACTGTGTACGACACACCATAGTACACTGCACAACACAAACACACACACACACACACACACACACACACACACACACACACACACACACACACACACACACACACACACACACACACACACACACACACACACCACACACACACACACAAAATAAGTATTTGGGTTTAAAAGTGTCTGAAAAACATGTAGTGTATGCAATTAGTTCACAACTTTTAACCTTTAGATGCCCTTTGAGTGTAATGTTCAGTAACAAGCACACACATATTCATGAAACACATGGGCACTTGTGCGTAAACACAACACACGAGGGCTAACTGAAAAGTGTTTTGTGTAGAGGAAGCTGATTTCCATGCAGCCTGTGGTGTACTATGGAACAGGAGAGGCTAGCAGGAGCAGCTGGGCAAACAATACATCCTCACCTGGGCCTATTGCATAAAACTAGGATAAGGGATTAACCTAGGATTTTTCGGTTATCCTGGCTTGCGTTAGCCATGATCCGGTTGCATAAAAGCGGAGGGACATAAGTTACCCTGGAGATTCATCCTTTACGTTTAGCCTGGTCCCGACCAGGCTAAACGTAAAGGATAAACTTATTCTGTTGCCTGACTGGCTCAGTCAGCTGTCAGCTGAAGGTGTTTAACAGTTATTCCATGATCTTCTGTGTAATGCTTAAGTTTCAATAACCTGTTTTAAAGTACCATATAAAAGACTGCATTGTCATTTAGTTAAATAGTTCTTCTTTTTTATTATTTAACCTGAACCATTTATAATTAACTTAATTATAATTACATTAAGATGAAATTATATAAATTATAATAATTTATGTGATAGTCTGTTCATATTGCAGGCTATATTTATACAATTGATTATCGATGGTAGATGACGTTGCAAATGTGGGTCAAATAAATTCACTTTCTACTTATAACTATATCGAGGTGCATCTAAAACAAAATTAAATATCTATGAAAGTTTCCTTTTTTCTGTAATTTAATTCAAAAAGTGAAACTTAAATATGTTCTAGATTCATTACACATTAAGTGAAATTAATCTAGAATAAACGTACTTTTCTGAAGGTCGACATTTCTGATTGGTTGTATGCAATATTCTAATATTTTGAGATACTGGATTTTTTATTCCATGATCAATAAATCATCCAGGGCGGCGAGTGGCGAAGTGGGTAGGAAGATTGCCTCTGGAGTGCAGGGTCGGAGGTTCGATTCCCTGCCTACTGAACCCCAAATTGCTCCCGATGGTTCAGAGAGCGCCTTGCATGGCAGCTACTGCCATCGGTGTATGAGTGTGTGTATGAATGGGTGAATGTGGTAAGATATGTAAAGCGCTTTGGGGCTGAGAAAATCGGCTAGAAAAGCGCTATTTAAGTCAAGTCCATTTACCATTTACCATCCAAAAAGAAGGCCTGACATATTTCACTTTGTGTAATGAAAGTTTCACTTTTTGAATGGACTTTCCATGATATTCTATTTTTTAAATGCACCTGCAGACTGCTCACTGTCAACTATTTTATCATAAAACAATGCAGGGACATCAAGATTAGTTGGCAGAGATGACATCGGCTGTATAAAATGAACTGCCCCCTGCCTTACGGTTTAAACTAGCAAGGCATTGTGGGAAAATGGGCCGTCTTTTACATTTTTACATCAGTAAATCTGTGTTCGATCTCTGGGTCTACTTCTGAAAGCTGTGGGCTGGCACTTAACAGAATGACTTACACCTGGCTTGACAAAGCGGCTCCTTTACATCCTGGATTGGCGTTTATGCAACTGACTAATCCGAAGTGCCCAGGCTAGACTTTGTCAAGGCTGGCTTTATCAATCATCCTGGATGTCTTTATTCCACTTTTATGCAATAGGCCCCTGGAGTCATTACATGGATTGTGTATGTGGATTGGATGCAAGTGTGTGTGTGTGTGTGTGTGTGTGTGTGTGTGTGTGTGTGTGTGTGTGTGTGTGTGTGTGTGTGTGTGTGTGTGTATGTGTGTGTTTGTGTGTGTGTGTGTGTGTGTGTGTGTGTCTGCCTGTGTGCTAGTAAGTGTGTGTTTATGTGCGTGTGTGTGTGTGTGTGTCTGCCTGTGTGCGTGTATGTGTGTGTTTATGTGCGTGTGTGTCTGCCTGTTCTCGTGTGTGCCATGGTTTGTTAGTGTGTCTCCTGTTGCTGCTTCTCTTCTTCATCATGTTCCCTGAGAGTGCCGTTGGCAAGGAAACCAGAGAGAGACGGAGAGAGACAAGTCAAGGAGCACAGTTTCGGGTAAGAGCAAGACGAAATGGGGGAAGAATAAAAGGAAACGAGAGTAGGAAGAAATAAAAGCAGAGGATCTTGGGAGAGAGTGCAGTGTGTGGGTGTGTGTGTGTGTGTGTGTGTGTGTGTGTGTGTGTGTGTGTGTGTGTGTGTGTGTGTGTGTGTGTGTGTGTGTGTGTGTGTGGTGGGGGTGGAGGTAACAGAGGGGAGGCAAAGAGCATGTGACAGTGCGACCCATGCCTCCCACTGACACGCTTTATTACAGTCCCACCTGCAGCGAGACAGAAAAAAGCACTTAGCCTCGGCAAAGTCTCCTGTCATTGGAGTACAGTTTGAGAGAAAGGAGGGAACGAGAGAGGGATGGAGGAGTAGAAAGAAGGGAAGGAAGGAGGGGGGGAAGAGGGTGGAGGTGGCGACAGGAGGGTTGGGTGGGAGGAAGGGATGATTGAAATCATGGGGTAGCAGGAGAGGCAGAGAGAGAAAAAATAAGGGGTTTACATAAAAAGGTGGGGGTGTGGAAGGAGGAGAGAGGAAGAAAACATGACAAGAGCAGAAGGAAAAACAAAAGGAAAGGAAGGAGTGGAGAATTGTTCAGTTGTTAAAGGGATACTGGAGAATACTTGTTGTCACAATCACTTTGAGTCAAAATCAGTGAGCATCTCCTCACGGTCCACTTCCTGTCCGTACTGTGTGTGCACTAGACTCTGTAAGCTGCTATGTAAACAAAGGTGGTCAACCGTAGCTAGCAACATGCCCGTTTACGGAGCCTAGGCTGTGTCTTGACAGTGGATCTTTCTTTCACCGCACACACACACACACACAGTACAAACAGTTAGTGAATTGTGAGGAGATAATCACTCATTTTGACAAAAAAACATTCTCCAGAATTGCTAACTCCACCTTTAAGCCAGCAGCACTGATAACACTCATTTTTATTTATTTAAATATTTCCCTCTGTAAAAACAAAAACAAAACAGACAACATAGAACATCCTCATTAAACATACATTTGGTTTGAATGGCCTGTAGTAGTTTATTGTGGTGTTGTGTAGTACACAGTTTTCTTTTCTTTTGTTCATCTGCTGTAAATAAAAGCAGACAGATACAAACACAAACACAACACAGTCAATGCGCCTGGAGCCAGGAGGCTATATACTGCTCCAACACCTGTTTCCTGCTTAAAGTGAGGTCACAGGTCAGAGTCTGGAGGTCTCTCACTAAGTGGCCATCTTTTTCATGTCTGTAACCCGACCTCGCTGCTCTAACACTGAGCCTTGACCTCACATCAGGTGGCCTCCTATAACCACCTTCTTCCAGGCTTAAAAAAAGGGATTATTTCTTCCATTGGATATACAGTGCACACATACAGTAGTATACATGTGAAAAAGTTGGCTTCTAGATATACATACATAGACAAATATTTAACCTTGAACAAAGTAAAACCCTGCTCTAGGATGCTTTTTTTCTTTTGCCCGTCGCCGTTTAGTGCGACTCGTGCAATGTGTGGGACGGAAATAATTAAGAGGATGAAATGAAGAGAGCTTTATTACTTCCTGAACGGCTCCAGCTCACATCTATTAGCGCTGCAGCCTGCTGATGTATCTGCTGATGAGCTACAGCCAAGTAATGACGTGCTCCGCTGGCTGTGAATCTATAGGCTAGGTCTCTCTCTCTCTCTCTCTCTCTCTCTCTCTCTAAGTCTACTCTTGATGGAAAACCACAGTCACTAAATCAAATCCATCCGGAGGGGAAGATGAGAGAGCGAAACAGAGAGAGAAGAGAGAGAGAGAAGAGAGAGAGAGAGAGAGAGAGAGAGAGAGAAGAGAGAGAGAGAGAGAGAGAGGAGAGAGAAGGAGAGAGAGAGAGAGAGAGAGGAGAGAGGAGGAGAGGAGATGAGAGAGGGGGTTAGGCCTGTTCTAGTCTTCGGAGGGAGGGAATGCGTTGAGAAGGGGTTAAATCAACGGCAGTGTCCAGTCTTCAGTGAGGGCAGCGGAATGCGATGGAAAGGCTACTGAACGCTTGACACGCACAAACAGCACATGACAAGAACACACACAACCACAACACACACACACACACACCACACACACACACACACACACACACACACACACCACACACACACACACACACACACACACACACACACACACACACACACACACACACACACACACACACACACACACACACACACACACACACACAGAAACAAACACATTAAACACACACATGCAAACACAGTGAGGGATTGAGTCGGAGCGTAACCCCGTGCCCACCCTGTGAGTGGCTAATAAACCGTGGCACGCTGCCAAACCCACTGTCTCCTGACTAATTCCCCCCATGCCTGCCAGCACTGGCGCCACACTGCAGAACGGAGCTCTGTTTCCCCCCCCAAAAAATCCTGTGATCATTACATTACTGAATTACTCCGATAGATGGATGAAAAGAAAAAGAAAAAAACTGCCACACAGGCCCATCCAGCACTCCTGAGCCCCACAGAAGAAACATGTATAATAGAACAGACGATGGGTACACTGTGGGAATTAATATTTGTTTTGTTTAAGTGGAGACTGCCTCCCCTCACCACACACACACACACACACCTCAACTGAGCTGGAAAAAGAGGGCAGTGAAGTGGCCCTCTGCCAAGCGTGGCACTGCCAAGAGACTCAGAATACGCTGGTCTCCAGTGGCATTTTAATCACACTCACACTCACACTCACACTCAACACACACACAACACACACACACACACACACACACACACACACACACACACACACACACACACACACACACACACACACACACACACACACACACACACACACACACACACACACACACACACACACACACACACACACACACACACACACACACTCACACACACACAACACACAACACACACGCACACACGCACACACACACACTCGCTTCTTCCATCTGTTGGGCTTCAAGGGAGCGGTGGCAAGCTTCTCACTGTCATTTGAAGTTAGGCCCATCCCCCTGCCATGCTATCCCTACTGAGGAGGACAAAAGAAAAGGAGAAAAAGAGAGGGAGTAGAAGGGGAAGGGGAATGGGGGCAAGCGTTGGCATTCCCTTCCATGCCTCCTCTGTCACCCTATGATCTCTCTCACTCCTAAAACACGTCCCCTGTCCCTGTCCTCCTGTCACCATCTTCCACATATAAACCTTCCTTCCACACCTCTTTGCACACCACTCCTTTTCATCCTCCACTGCTCTGTTCTCTCTATGCACTGCTGCTCTCTCTCTCTCTCTGTCTCTCTCTGCTCTCTCTCTCTCTCTCTCTCTCTCTCTCTCTCTCTCTCTCTCTCTCTCTCTCTCTCTCCACCTGCTGCTTGTTTCCTCAGTCTGGACAAAGGCATGATGAGCATCTGTAATCACCCTCTCCTGTACAGACTGTTCCTGCTCTAATGTGTGCTGCTCGTAACATGGCTGTTTGTGAAGATTGAACCCGGCCCTCTGTTTCTCTCCATGCGAGACTCCTAATGTGCGTAGTTAACCACCACGGCTGAAGCGACGGCCTCGGATATTGATCTTCCCCCTACCCCTCCAAAGCGAAAAAATGTGGGTTGCCAGATACTGTGAATTACCCCCCCTCTGTGCCCCCATCCATCCAGCACCCACCACACACACACACACACACAAACCCATCTTCAGCGGTACTCCGTGCTCCCACGGTGTGTAATTGTAATTGTATTGAACTGGCCAGCAGCCAAGCGCACAGGGCTGCCAAATCTAAGCCCTATAGTCCAGCTGTGCCGTCGCAATCAAAACACACTCACAAGGCCTATCTCACCGCAATCGCATCATAAGTATGTGTAATTCCGAGGCACAAACGAGTACACGCCCATACATAAACATACATATCCGTACTGCTTTATTGTATTTGTTTTTTTGTATGAGAAGACAGTAGATGGGAACTGATTAAAAAGATGCTGTAATAGTCCAAATGGTATGAATTTCCTCACCATATATTCCGCCCTTCACATTAAGCCCTGTGTGTGTGTGTCCCCTCCCTCCATTAGCTTTCTGTTAAGACACTAGAGCAGGGAGGTTCACCCTTGCTCTCTCACCACTAATAGTGATGTATCGACTGCATGGTTTGTTTTGAGCCTGAGCGACTGCTGATGTGTGTGATTGTGTTGTGCGGGTGTGTGGGCACCAAGCACACTGTGGTCAGCCCCCGATCTCACATCCTCCCCACATTTGGGGTCTGTTTCCTGTCTGATAGTATAGGGGATCTTGATGATGGACCGCAATATGTTTCCATACATTTTAAATGAGAAATGTGGACCTCGTGTCTCCTCTTTTCTGATACGACTATAATTGAGTAGGCCTATTTTTATTAGGCCTACGTGTCTACTTTAATCTGTATCTTGTAGACACATTCACAAAGACCCACATCTAACATATCCAGTGTGCGAGACCACTCTCTGTATACAACTGGTCAAAGCAAACATATAGATAAGAGCCGCGACCATTAAGAGGTTAAATATTAACGGTACGCACGATTGCTGTTGACATCAGCAGGACTGTGGTACATCAGCTGTCTCAAATCCTCACCCTTTTAGCCTGGCTCTAGCTAGCTGTTGCATATAAGGGGGCCCTGCTTTAATGATTTAAACCTTGCAGTCTTGAGATCATGACTGATCGTGCACCTCTCCACTCTATTCTGTGTGAACACCGCGAGCGTGTCTTGTGTCACGTTCCCGGCCTGAGCGGAGGAAATGGGCCGTGTCATGTCGGCGCGAGGCTGCGAGCGCAACGCGCATGATGGAGAGCACTTAAATAACTCATGAAAACCCTGTTCTCAACCCACACTAGACCACTGGGAGGAACGTTCAGTCATCTGCGAGTACGTGTGTGTGAGTGTCTGTATGTGTGTGTGTTTGTGTTTGTGTTGTGGTGTGTGTGTGTGTGTGTGTGTGTGTGTGTGTGTGTGTGTGTGTGTGTGTGTGTGTGTGTGTGTGTGTTGTGTGTGTGTGTGTGTGTGTCTGTGTGTGTATGTGGATCTGCGGTGGCCCAGCTTTGTCATGACTGTTTAACCAGTGCCTTTGAGTGTGTTGTGGTTGGCTAGTTTGTCTGTGTGTGTGTGTGTGTGTTGTGTGTGTGTGTGTGTGTGTGTGTGTGTGTGAGTGAGCGTGGGGGGTCATATGGAAAAGAGAGTTTGAGATGAGTTTCTGTAAACGACAGGGGGGCCCTTACGGCTAAACAGAAATAGCCTGAGAGAAAAGAGAGGGAGAGGGCTGAGTAGGAGGGAGCGGTGAGCAAAAAAGAGAAAGACAAATGGTTAGGAGAGGAGAGAAAGCTGGAAGAAAGGAGGGTGGGGTGTCGAGAAAAGAGCGATTTTGCAAAAACTACTGTGTTTATAAGTGTAAACATTTGTGATAAAGAAAGAGAGGAAGAGAAAAAGAAGGAGGGAATAGATACTCAGTGAAAAGGCAGTCCGGGCGGCAACACTGATAAGAGGAGACAGCAGCACTTTCCACATAAACGCACTGAGCTCCAAAACACACTGTAGTGAAGGCCTCCCTCGGGGCATGCTCACACTCATACTGTATGCATGCACAAACGTCACATTTGTGTGTGTGTGTGTGTGTGTGTGTGTTGTGTTTTTCTGTGTCCTTGCCTGCCTCATCATGGCCTCTTCCAACTCATCTCTCAGTCTCGATTTATCGCTATGTCATCGCCTCTTTCACACAGCATCCCAACAACTATTCACCCATCTGGCTGTATATGAAGGAGATGGCATGAAATAACCCCATAAGCATCAATCCTTTGCTTTGGGTCGAGGTTAGCAGCAATAAGAAATAGTGGTTCCCATAAGTGGAACCTCAGATTAACAACAGAGGTCCCAATGTGCTGTGAAGGCATTTGTTTGTATTTTTTTTTGTGTTCAGTGTGTATGTGTGTGTGAGCAGGTTGGGTTTGCTGCTTTGCATTGTTGACAATTAAAAGCGGTTGCTATTGAACAATGCATTGAAAGGAGGTGAACGGATCAGATCCCCTGCATCATTTGCAAAACAAACTGCAGGGAAATCATTATAATCACCCCTGGTATCAAACAGGTGGACTGTGCACAATGCCGAAAGATGGAAACGAGAAGTAAAAGACAATGTTGTTGACAGTTTGTGTGGTTTACAGTGACAAGTGGGTAGATACAGTATAGGGGGACATGTCAGTACAAGCCTGAAAAGAAGGACTCAACAGAATGGTTTTGTTTTGAGTATCGGAACGGCCCCAGACCTCATCTCATTGACTTCAGGGAAAAAGAGATAAGAAAGGCCTCTATGTGAAGAGGTAGGCTGTATACTCAGAGGGCACGGCTTGTTCTTAGCAGTTGAATGATGAAGGGGATATCAAAGCAACTGTGTATGTTCAGTGGTTCTGATCATTCTGCCAGTGGCCAGAGAAGAGCCACTTTGGTATATTTAACAGCAATGGTCTGTGATAACATTAATCAAAGATCCATTGGTGTCAAATGAAATGCTTGAGATTCTTCAGTCACATCATATACTAAACGGGACTATTCACCGAACCAGACAACATTATTTTAAAGGGCACAGCAAAGTAAAAGAAAAACTAACATACAAGACTGGAAGACACAACACTGAAGACCTTATGGCCTTTTATGGGAGATCTTGACTCACTGGGAAGTGGGCGTTCAGCTTTCTCTGGTTCCAGGGTCCCCGGGCGAGGAGGAGTTTGGTCCCCTGCAGGTTGCGAAGGCCCGGAGTCCACCTCCTTACTGCTTCCAGCCACACTCTCTATCACAGCACACGCCTGAAAGATACAAAGACACAGTTAACACACAAGAGAAAACAAAGGAAGACGTATTGCACTAAAAATTGATCAAGGCGGTGGAGTCAATTAATTACAACTGACTCAATGTGTGATTCGGAGGTTGCCCTGTACATGTTACAGAACAAAGACAGTGTAAAACGCGACAGCAATATTGACACAAGCATCAAGAAACTACTTAAAAAAAGAGACGCCGATGGTGCAAATATAGCAAATGACTGCTGATGTCGCTCGTCATTGGTGTGCAACCATTTTTAGCTGCTGCTGTCACAACAGCACTCACATATTTATTCTGCTATAAAAAGACAACAACTAAAGGGGACGCATGCAGCGCTGCAGGGTGAAGAAGAAGTGTCCCTTTCCCAGAAGTGAGAGAGCCACAAAAAAAAAGACAGACAGACAGACAGACAGACAGACAGACAGAATCAAAGACGGAGAGAGGCAGAGAGACAGGGAAAAATAGTTTTACTGACAGCCCAAGTCTGGTACTCTGCTCACCCTCCACAGCTGTTAGGAGGGAAGAGAGATGAGCCTTGAGGAGAGAGAGAGGGAGAGAGAGAGAGAGAGAGAGAGAGAGGGACAAGCTGACCATGAAAAACAGAGGGAGAAGCAGAGGGTGGCTGTCAGCGAGCAGCGAGTAGAGAAAGATAGAGATAGAGAGAGAGTAGTGGTAGAGAGTTTAAAAGAGGCTGTGATGGCTCCCTCAATTGACGAGTATCAGGGAGACAGGCAGGGGAGTATGCGGCGCATCTTAAAGACAAAAAGGCACCCCGGGTTCATGAAATATACATAGCTCTCAGCTGGAGACAGACACAGAGCGACAGAGCCGAGGAAGGGCCCTGAAGACTGACGAGACTCCGCTATACCCTTGCTAAACACACACGGGCTAAAAATAAAACCCACACAGACACATCTCTAATGACTTCTCATGAAAAGCCAGGAGGGAAGTAGTTAGTGGAGGGCTTTTTTGTTGTCTTGAGTGTGTGTGTGCGTGTGTGTGTGTGTGTGTGTGTGTGTGTGTGTGTGTGTGCATGTATGTGTGCGTGTGTGTGTGTTCTTACATTTACGCTCACACACACACGCAACACACACACACAACACACACACACACACACACACACACACACACACACACACACACACACACACACACACACACAACACACACAACACACACACAGGCAGGTGTTTTTTTTCCATCAGGTTGCAACAATGCTTCCTCCTATCGCAGACTTGAGTGGGCAAACCACAACAGTACCTGTGTGAAGCACAAAACCCGAGTGTGAAGGGTTTTGGCTGTTGGCCTACATGTAAATCCACCTGCTGGTCAGGCCAATGGGATTGTATTTTCTTGGTTTGGAAGCTTGTTTCAACTGCCTCTCTCTAGAAGTGCCCACCTGCCCCCTCTTCAAGCCCAGACAGCTGCCTCCGGCCCCCACACCAGCAGTTAAAAAAACATTTAAACAGACCTCACTTAACAATAAACTCACCCTTTTGTTCAAGCTAACGATCCACCCTCTCCCCGCCACTCTCTCTGTAATGGCTCTGCCACTGAAGTATTGAAGGATTTTCGTTTAAGTGTGTTTGTGTGTGTAATGTATGTGTGTGTTTTACCACAGACTGGGTATATACTATATTCACTTCTGTTTTCTTTTGTCCATGTTCCCTAATAATCTTATCCTTCTCATCAGATGCTTTTGGTGTGCATCCTCAAACTCTCTCTATCCCTATAACATCGTCAGGTGAGAGCAAATAAAGAAATAAAGGAGCAGGTAAATAGTCATGTCTGAGCCCGGGGGATTACGTGATCTCAGGAAAACATACACAACAGATATTGCAAAAGGTTTCACTAATCTTCTCTGTCTCTCGTTCTCTCTATGCTCACTTTTTTATTCCTCTTTTCTTATTATTTTCTTTTCAAAATAATTTTTGTATTTGAAGTGCAGATGGGAATGAACCATGGAAATAAAAAAACATTGAAGTGTCTGACTGAACTACTCTTTCAGCTCATGGTCATAAGCCTTTAATTCATTATTGAGGTATATTGTTGCTTCCCTCGTCAAACTAAACAGATGGTGGAGAATAACACTTAACGCACTGG
The DNA here is from genome assembly GCA_026122265.1 of Ammodytes dubius. NCBI lineage: Eukaryota > Metazoa > Chordata > Actinopteri > Uranoscopiformes > Ammodytidae > Ammodytes > Ammodytes dubius. Next base: position 10,711,394 of record CM047505.1, read on the forward strand.
CTTTATAGAAGGAGCTGGGATGCAGGGACTTAACGGTACACATTTAGCTGATGCCATCATTGCTCTCAAATGACTAATTGATACCCATGTAATAAGGCAGAGACGTGGTTACTCACAGTATGATATGGGACATATCAGTTTTTGGCACAACCATAAGACATAGTTCTGAACTTAGGAAGACTAAGACGACTTTGTAAGGCTGCACTTATAGCCAAGCACGGCTTTCAGCTAAATGCTAACATCTGCATGCCAAGATTCTCAAAATGATTATGTTAATATTTTGATGTGAAGTAAGAAATGCTAAAAAGTTCTCCGTGTTTAATATTAGTTGACAATTGTTGCACACTTCCTCCGAGGAATTTTAAATGCCTGTATGACATTTTATGGCAATCCCACTAAAAGTTTTCCAGATATCTTCCAAACGACTCAAAAGTTTCAACCTATGAGCTTAGGGTGAAAGTCCCTCGCCCACCAAAGCTAGTATGAGTCACCTTAAAAAGGAACCATGAATGTAATCGCAATCTATGGCAATCCACTGAATAATTAATTGATCATTCAGTCTTGACCAAATTGGTTGACCAACTGGCCAAGCAATGCCCGCTAGCAAACCCATCGTTCTTTATTGCCACAGGGGGGACTCAATAAAACTAAGATAACGCCATATTACTGCGTTTTTTTTTAATTCAAGAGCTGAGGGGGTCTGAGATAGCCCACTCACATTGATATACACCCTCTGAATAGAGCACGTACAGAGCAAGGACATGGTGAGATGCCGCGCCGGGGTTCAGGAGGTGAAATGAGAGCGATCTAGAGAGGTAGTACTAATTGAGGTTAATTCCACAGTTCAGCATTATCTCCTCTAATCGCTAAGGAGGAAGTGGGTAATGGATGATGTTGCAGGACATGGGGAGAGAGAGAGAGAGAGAGAGAGAGAGAGAGAGAGAGAGAGAGAGAGAGAGAGAGGAGAGAGAGAGAGAGAGAGAGAGAGAGATGGGAGAGAGAGAGCCTGCAGCCAGCAGAGATCACACAGCAAGGAGTGTGGAGTCCTGTAACGCCCTCAAAGGATCACAAGACATTAGCAGCTGAGTGCAGATCTTGATATGAACGCTGCAGATAAACAAAGAGAGTCCCGAGGGGCCTGCGCGGGCTTGCACTGGGGAGAGGTGTGAGTGCTTGTGTGCTTGTTTGTATGAGTGTGTAAGGGAGAGAGGGAGAGGCGTGTCAATCAGGACAGTCACAAGCTATCTCCAGTCATTTGCCTGTCCCACATCCCACCTGTCAATGTCTTGAAGCAGTGCTGACACCGCCTTGCACACAACAAGCACACCCTGCTCTGTCTGGACTCAATATCACTCGCTAGTAGTGACACATATAGGGAATGATGGTGGGGCGCTACACATGCCCCCTCTGACAATAACTCTCTTCCTCATGTCACACACACACACACACACACACACACACACACACACACACACACACACACACCACACACACACACACACACACACACACACACACACACACACACACACACACACACACACACACACACACACACACACACACACACACACACACACACACACACAACACACTCGTTGTGACCTAACCCAGCTTTCTTCTGGAACAACCATGCCAGTCAATACTTGATCCGTGCACAACATCTGCAGTTCAACACCTAGCAGATTCATTAAGGAGGAGGAAGGAGTCAAAAGCAAAGGGATAAGTCGATAAGCCGAGGAGGTGGGTGCACGTGTTGTGTGTGTGTGTGTGTGTGTGTGTGTGTGTGTGTGTGTGTGTGTGTGTGTGTGTGTGTGTGTGTTGTGTGTGTGTCACCAATGGGGGACAGGGCCATCCATAAACACTGCTGACAGTCTAGACAGGAAATACACTTGAGGATGTCGATAAGTTAGTCAGCAGGGGGCGAGGGGCCGATCAATAAGAACACAGGATGATGTCAGCGCCTGGTGGATGAGATCACCTGTGGCGGCTTAAAGGATCTACATATGAAGAATGAAGTGGATATTGATTTGGTTGTATTATCACTAAGTGTTCCATATTAGGAACAAGGGAGCTAGTAAGAGCAGGGTTTTATTCAGTTTACGACAGAAAATTATGTGTAATGAATTTGTCCAATAAATAAATACATTTGCAATAAATCAAGTAGTTATTCCTCAGTCTTTCTCCAGTGCCGATGCCAGCTGTTTGTCTGCCTTCACCAATCGTTGGCATTACTATTGGGTTTCATGTTATGTCAAGAGAATTACAAAGCAAATGTCTATCCATGTGAAAAAGCCACAGATTACAACTTTAACATCATCAGGAATTTTAAAAAAAACCCTCCAGAGGGCAAACAGAGAGATTCTCCAGTGAGTTTCATGAGAACCGAAGGAGATGAAGATTTCACCCAGAGGACGTGACTGCCCTATACTCATACAGTCCTATGCCTATATACCACATTGCCTTTCTTGCAGTGGTGTTTGAGTGTGTGTGTGTGTGTGTGTGTGTGTGTGTGTGTGTGTGTGTGTGTGTGTGTGTGTGTGTGTGTGTTGTGTGTGTGTTCGGGCCGATGTGTGTTTGCGTGTGTTCCTCAGGTCTAATGACATTTCCTCAAACGTGGCTGACATTTCCAGGGGATTTGAGATTTGATCCCTTCTGCGTTTGAAGAGCTGTTCCCTGCCCTGCTCTAGAACACATAGGAAAATGCTGCTGCTGCACTGGAGCCTGTAGCGTGCCCTAGCGGCCTTCAGGGCCTCACTACCACAGCATAGTGGCCCCCCCAACTCACCCGTAGTATGATCAGGAGAAGACCTGCACTATACTATTGCCATGCCTTTTAGATATTACCGGTTCACTGCTTGATCTTTTACTTAGTCTCGCTGTTTTCCCCTGAGCTGCGGAGTGTTTCTGGCTCCTCTCAACTGAGGCAGAAAAAGCTATCACCAAAGGATACGAGAGCCGAAAAGTGGATTGGAATAGTGTGGGAGGGAGCTGAAGCAAGGAAGTGGTGTAGATGAGAGTGAGAGAGAGAGGAGAGGAGAGAGAGAGAGGAGAGAGAGAGAGAGAGAGAGAGGAGAGAGAGAGAGAGAGAGAGAGGAGAGAGAGAGAGAGAGAGAGAAGGATGGAGAGATCCGTTTCTTCTGCTACAGGCTGGTTAGTGGATCGAACTGACACAGACTGACATCTCTTCCACGGAGACGGAGTTAAAAAGAGCCTTACTACCATTGGCCATTACTCCCCCTCTCTCTCTCTCTCTGTCTCTCTCTCTCTCTCTCTCTGTCTCTCTCTCTGTCTCTCTCTCTGTCTCTCTCTCTGTCTCTCTCTCCCTCTCTAACCTTTCCTCTTCTTACTGTTTGAGTTGTGCTGCCCTCTCTTGCCTCTCTTGCCCGCCCTGCGGCTCCCATGTCTTGCTTATTCTGCCTGGATGGACTCTGCAGTAAGTCCTGTCCTAGCCTTGGGCTTATACAGCACACCCCATCACCCTGCGCTAGCTAGGCCACACATGCACAGAGAAGCATACACACATGCACACACACACACACACACGCAAGCCCACATACAGTAGCCACAAGGAGGCTGCAGGCCCAAATACAGGTCAGGCTCTGGGTCAGTCAAGGGCAGAAGGACAGGAAGCCCTGACAGGAGCATGAGGGCTGATGTGAGGCTTGCACATGCATGCACCAACTATCCTATCGGGCAGCTTTAGCCAGTTCCCTTTGCAATGTAGGACTTGTAGAGGACTTTATATTTTTCCTGAGAAAGAGATGTTGGCATGCTTATTTGATTGGTTTATTTGATTGGCATCCTTTAACTCTGCAACTGATGCTGGGCAGTGGGCACAACCTTTGAGCAAGCCAGAATGTCCTCCATTCTCCAAACTCAGAAAATAATATACACTAACTGTTAATAATATTTAGACTTCATATATTATGGTCCAACCACACCTGCAAGCTATAGTGAAGTACCCAGCAGTAAGAGGTGGTGGGTGTATGAGAGGGTGCTTATCTGACCTCAGTGCTCACTATCTTCCCTGTCCTCAGAATACCAGCGATGTCATGGCTGTAAAACATGTGCATCCTTGATTGAGAGCAGTGAGAGCTCAAAGGAAGGAAGGCTCCACATTTGACGTATCACAGTAAACATGTTTGCCATTTCCTGGTTTGGACTGTCCCCTGGCCGGGAACAGGATGCATGGGTACAAGTGCCTCATACAACTAGGTGGTTACTATTGATTGATCCCTGCAGGGCACTTTGCACCTGTCCACCCCCTTTAAAGGCAGGCCATAGTACACATAAGAGCAGGAGCAGGGAGGGATTGAGATTCAGGGCTTCCATAGTACTGCATATATCTGCATGAATATGTGTAGTGTCTTTTCCTTTTCTACTTTATCTTCACAATTGAAAAAGCAAGGTTAACAAAGTGCTATGTCAGAGTTATTTGAATTGAGACTTTAGATAGGTTGCACCTGCAGTTGGCTCTCGTACAGCGGGGGCGAGAAGAGCCGAGATGGATGTCAATAAATCAAAGAGAAATGCACTACAGTGTGTGTCCTTGGGCTAACGTTTCAAATACGTAAATGCACTCAATCTTACTCAGCCTCAGACACAATGCTTTCTACACAAAAAGGTATGTGGCAGGCAGGTAGCAAAGACCCACACACACACACACACACTACACACACACACACACACACACACACACACACACACACACACACAGCTGGTGATGACTGCAGGGTTGCGTCTTTCTCCCAAGTCTGTTAGGAACAGGAAGAGGGTAAGTGCTATCGATTTGCTTCTTCCTGCTTGGCCCGGCTGTCAAAGCAAAAACAAGCTGACCGTTTGACCGTCTGATTTTTTTTCTTGCTGCACTAACTACACGTGAGTGCGCACACACACACGCACACACACACACACACACACACACACACACACACACACACACACACACACACACACACACACACACACACACACACACACACACACACACACACACACACACACACACACACTTATAGTATAGATAGAACCATTATTAGCAGCAATAGCATACACAGTTGTTCTTGTTTCTGACAAAGACAGAATGCATGTCATGTGTACTGCCTCTGGCTTAGAGTCTGTATAAATGTAGCATGAGACGCTAGTCTGGAGATAGACACTTGGGTCAATATAAAAGACTCCTCTGGGCAGCACTGTGACATTATGAACAGAGATATGTGCTGCAGCCGGCTCTCTGCGATGGCATTTAGATATGAGGCATATAGAGACAGAGGAGCAGGGATACAAATCAGGAGCAGGGATAAGTGGATGGGTGGATAAACAGACTGGTGGAGACAGAGAAGCTGCTCATTGTGCTTTAACAAATCAAATGGAAGGATTGAAGTAGGGTTGCCGCGGGTAGTAGGTGTTACCGGTGTTACTCGGTGTTGAAGGCTCACACCGGTGGGAGCCTCAACACCGAGCAACACCGGATAGTCTAGGCATAGGCCTATGCCTATTAAAAAAAAATAGACATAAAAGCCAATTGGTTAAATTTTGCGTGACGGCGGCAGTTCATTCGGCTAAATACAAAACTAGTAGGCCTATGTCTAAGGCTACTCTAACTTCTAAGTTATAATAAAGCTACTCAGAAAACAATGAAACTGAAAGTGTCTGCTCCGCTCCATGCAGCGCAGAGCCGCGTCACAGCAGCGGAGTCTCCCGTAGAGAGTTTATAAGACGATGGCGGAGGAGTTGGCTTCAAAGCCCAAAGCAAACGCGCCTATTTGGCAATATTTTTGATGAAACCCCAATACTAGGAACCTGAAAACGTAGGCTAAACTAGGTAGTCTGCAAACTGTTGAAGATTCAGCAACGGGAGGTAACCGGAGGTAACACACACACTCACACACCCGCGCCTACACAGCGGCAGGCTGTCTGTGTGCTGCTGCTCCGTGTCGATGACAGCTTGCGGTGAAAAAATTATAAATTGTAAAGTGTGGGGGGGAGAGAAACATGTTAAGTCCCCAGTGGAAATCACGCCGCAAATATAGGCCTATCCGTGGTAGCTTCACTTAAAACATTTGGAGCTGAAGCCCCGGTAAAATGACGTCGCGTCACCGACACACCTCAAAGTGCACGACAACAGTTATTGACAACACTGTAGAAAGTTCATATGGGTTGGTATGAGTCAAGGATCACACCGAGTTTAAACGAGTGAATTTAATCCAAGCATTCAATAAACTGCGCTCCGATCATGGCTCTGATAGCCTACAGACAGGTAAAAGTGAAGTAGCCCACCAGTCATTCTGATTCGATGAGGCAACACAGTACGGTGGCTCTGGTGGCTCATATTGAACAAATTGCATAATAATTTAACCAAATGATCTACAAACACTAAGCATTTGTTTCGTTCAAGAATAAATTGTGCGATCTAATGTTTAAGATCAAAGTAAGCGCCTACAGAGCCGACGGACCGTCTTCTCTTGAAATCTGCGGTGAAGCCTAATCATTTTTTTTATTTTTTTTTTAAAGACCCTGTCTGGTGGTGTTTACTCGGTAACACCGGTGTTGACGCACGTGTATTACTCGGTATGAAAATGTCCACACCGCGGCAACCCTAGATTGAAGACGTAAACAGTGTGTGTGTGTGTGTGTGTGTGTGTGTGTGTGTGTGTGTGTGTGTGTGTGTGTGTGTGTGTGTTGAATCTGACTAGTCCTTAATGATAAACACTCTACCAATTTAAAACAACTTGTTTAGAAACACTAGCAGCTTCAACTTGGAGAGAACCAAATTTAAATGTGTTCATGCTATAGTTCCTAGTTCATGCTAGTTCCTCCTTAGTTAAATATCCCATTCACAAAGTTGTGTATTGGCAAAACAAATGCCAGAAGCAAGAAGTGCTGTACTTTGTAACAATTCAATAAAATGAAGGAAAGACATAAAGGTCAACCTTTTGTGTTAAAAGCTGCTAAGTGTCTCTCTAGAAGTGATGTATCGTTCTGAACTACATTTACTTTTGTTATATTATAACTGAGTAAACTTTCTTTAATGTAACACTACTTTCACCTCAGTAAAACCATCCAGTACCTTTTACATTCTTTACACACCGGTTGTGTGCAGTGCGTTTCAATCACTTTTATCCTGACAAGGAGAAACAATCTGTATCATTTCATTTCCAGCACTGTTAGTAAATAATCTTTACTCCGATAGTTTCCTGCCATGCCATGGAGTATACAGCGGTTGTAAAACTCTGTGTGATACTGTTTTATTTACCTTGATTTAGCACATCATATCAAAAGGTGCAGTGCAACTAAAAACAACCTCAATATTAACCATGTTTGTATCAAAATGTC